>BMAO01027916.1:0-23739 GCA_019973975.1 Trichonephila clavata
ATATATATATATATATATATATATATATATATATATATGTGTTAAAAAAAGTCACTCCTTGAATTTATTTTTCAAGAATCCATCTGAAGCCAATTCAACAACTGCTTCTTGTTTACTTTCCTGGGATGTTGTGTTAATGTGAAACGGATAACTAATCCATTCAATATTTTTGTTGAAATTAGGGAATTTTTTTTTTTTGTACATACCTCCCTTAGTTCAAAATTAAAATTTTTCATATAGTTATATTGCAATATTCTTTCTCACATTGTTATATGTCTGTGAGTCAAACTTCTGGCGATACAGAGAATAGTTGATCAGTTTTTACAGATTTGTGTTCGTGACCTTAATTTTGGACATGAGTGTAGTTTAGGGTCACTTACTCTAAACACTTGTAATGATGGTTTCAAATAATGCAGTTTTTGTAACATTAAGCAGTAGTGCACAAAAAAGTTTCAAGGGGAGGAGTCCATCGAAAGTCCCCAACTATCTTACCTCAAGACAACAACAATTGATTCTTTGAGTTTGTCAAAAAAAAAGCAAAAGTTATTGAATTAATAATTAGCATTAATCAATAAAATAAATTGTTAATTACAAGTACTTAAATTATATTTTACATTATATATATAGGATTATCATCAATCGAAAAAAATTCAAGGGCTTGGGGGGGGGGACCCTTAGGACACCCTCCTTGTGTGCGCCACTGTGTTTAGGTTGTGTTTAGTTATATTATTACAGAGTATTATCAATTTGTGATTTAAAATTAGGCTCCTGTTGTCATATCTACCTCTAAGTACCAATAATGGAATTTCCTGCATTTATATTTCTAATATCGGTTCAGAATTCGGTTGAGATATTTTAATATAACTTTCAAGATTGAGATGAAAATAAAAATCTGACATAAATGCTACTTGATTGTAAAAAATATTAAAAATTCGGTATTAAATTTTTTTAAATGATCGCACAGTGAATAAATCAAAATTTATTTCGAATATTCTTTACAAACAAAATTTCTAAACTGAAATTAACACACTTAAATCATTTTTGAAAATCATTATTTAAAAAAAAAACTATCTGAATGAGGATTTTTTTCCCCAAAATGAAGATACTTTGAAACAGAGGAGAATACATTGAATGTTGACTTATATTCAAATAAGAAAAACTAAAATAGTGAAAGGAGTCATTTACTTGAAATTCTAAAAATAAAATGTAGTGATATAATAAAACTCATCAGCTAAAGAAAAATCTTAACTGTATATATAAAAAAATATTAAAACCTTACTTACGAGCTTACAGTTTTGCTATACAGTTTGATTTCTCTTTGGCAAATTCATCAATTATTTTTACCAAATCTATTTTGTCCAAAACATTTTATTCTGTATACAATATGGCCATGTTGTTCAATTTGTCTTTTCTCCCATAGTACTTCTTAAATTATTTTTAACACGTTTTAAAAAAATATATATTATTCACCTGATGCATTCGATATCGGTATTGTTAAAAATATTTTCAAAAGTTTTTCTACATTAGGATTTCTCTTGCATACCGATAAATTTCTAGCGAAAGTTTCATTGTAACTTTGTTTTCTTTTCATTTTTTGTTCCAAGGTGGCGTGGTTGGTTTGTCGCTGGCCATTGCACTCATCAAGCTTGGGGCCCCTACCAACACTGGGAGCCCCTGGCGGCCGCCCGGTCCGACACCCGCTTAATCCGCCACTGCCTGTACCGAAGATTCCTCGGAAGCCTTCTTTTAGGCCTCTTAATATACACTCATGCCCATAAATTAAGGATAATTCAGAATCACACAGAAATTGAACTATAAAATAAAAATTTCACCTGTACAATTATCACACCCATCTTGAAGAAGAATATGCAAATTACAGGAAACCACCAGATGGCGCGGATAGTACGTCACAATGACGAGAGTGTAAGAGAGGGGTATATAAGGAATGGTGGCAAAGTAAAATTGTTCACAAGCGCTTTAAAAGCCTTTCAGTGCAATAACCGCATAGTTATGGCACAAAGGAAGCATTTGGATGATTTTTTACGTGGTAGAATTATCGGACGACTGGAATGTGGACGTACCCAGCTGGAAGTATCCGAGGAACTTGGAATCACATAGAGTGTCATCTCCAGGCTTTGGCAACGATTCCAAGATGATGGTAATGTGAGTAGATGTTACAGCACAGGTCCCCCGAGTTACAACGCCGAATGAGGACCGGTATTTGGCAGTTACTGCCAAAAGAAACAGACGGAGCACAGCATCAGACCTGTCTCGTCAGCTCTCTTCAGCTACCGGTACGACAGTTTCAAGGCAGACCGTGTACAGACGCTTAGGGCACATTGGTCTATATGCTCGTAGGCCTGTCAGATGTGTTCCCCTTACCGCAACTCACTGTCGCCTGCGATTAACCTGGAGTAGAGAGCATGCATTGTGGACACCGCAACAGTGGTCTTGTGTGATGTTTTCCGACGAGTCCAGGTTTAGTTTGCAGTCTGATTCTCGCCGGACTTTCATATGGAGAGCGCCAGGTACCCGTTACCACCAAGAGAACACCATTAAACGACACCGTTACGGTGGTGCAGGATGGCTCGTTTGGGGAGGAATTATTCTTGGTTCCAGAACTGACCTGCATGTTCAGAGTGTAACGATGACAGGCCACATCTATCGGGATGTCATTCTGGAACAACATGTACGTTTGTTTCGGGGCCCATGGGTGCTGAATTTCTGTTTATGGATGACAACGCCCGTCCTCACCGTGCAAACATTGTAGACGAATGCCTTCAATCGGAGGATATCACCCGTATGGATTGGCCAGCATACTCACCGGACTTGAATCCAATAGAGCATGTGTGGGATATGCTTGGCCGACGAATTGCAGCCCGTCAACCCTCCCACCTGTCTACCGGAACTTCGGAGGGCATTGCTTGATGAGTGGTGTAATATTCCCCAAGATCAGATTGATAATTTGATACTCAGCATGCGTAGGCGTTGTAAGGCCTGTATTGCATCGTCCGGGAGACATACTCCGTATTAAGCATCATACTAACCATGTTATACTGTTTTTTGTAAATAGGTTCTTTTTTGAAATTTGCAAGGGAGTAAAAATCGCAATTTTTATTAATTATGTCAAATATATAGCATCTTTTTTGCTCTTTACCTTTTGTTTAATAAATAGACTTTACAAATGAGTCAAATTTGTTTTGCTTCTGTCTCTTTCTTTGCCTGAACTTCATTATCCTTAATTTATGGACATGAGTGTATTACGATTATTTTCTTGCACGTATTGAGGCCCCTGTACCTTGGGGGCCCCATATCATTGATATGGCTGATACGGTGGTAGCGATGGCTCTAATCATTTGATTAACGCTAAAAATATTTAAGAATTTATGAATACATAATGTGTGTGTCTTCTGACTTTGTGTGATAAGATTTTTTTTTACTATTAACTAATTAGCTCTATATTTTCTCTCGCTGTTTAAGTAATTAAAATATATTTCGTTTATTACAAATTTAGCACAAAATGTAAAATTTTTAAAAAGCGACAGACTAATTTTCTCCTTTTTTTTAAAAGTGTGTGTGTGTATATATATAAAGTAATCAAAATATTTAAGTAGGTAATTCTGAAATATTAAATTTATTTTAAATATAATTTATGAATTTACAATAAAATTGTAGAACAGGTGATACAAAGAGCTAAAAAAAAGAACTCTTTGAAAATGAAGGGAATAATAATAATAATAATAATAAAACAGTGATCATCCTAAAGTAAAGAAATTCTCACTCCTAATTAAAAGCCCATTCATATATTAAAAACATTATAGGACTTTCAGGAACATTAATTAGAAAAAGGGGGCTGTATTGTAGAATACTTTTTCAGCGAAATGAAATTTTAAGCAATATTACTGATAAAATCTTAAATTAGAAGGTAACCTATATTGAAAACCTTCTACATAAATCAAAGCAAAATGTTGTTCCTTTCCGCATGATAATGTCACAAGCCAGGTCTCTTGATCTCCAAATAACTGTCCCAGGGAAATGCCCCAGCAGTCCAGAAGATGAGCAGAAGAAGCAGGGAGAAAGAAGGGACAGGTAAAAAAGACTTTACCTCCTACACAAAAGTCATACCAAGCAAGTGACCGCTTCTTAAGTGTGCCAAGGCCGGCTGAAGAGCCCTGAATCTCCTGCACTGCAGAAATAGGCTAGGACTCTAATCTGCATACCAGTGGTGAGCAGGAGGATTTCAACAAGTTAGATTCCTTTTAGCTCTGAGGAGGGAATGAATTTCGAAATAGCTCAAGACAGAGGAACTGAAGTCAGGGAGAACACAACCCCTACCAGCCAGCTCCCAGGCACACCCACATGCAACAGTATAAACTGTTTCCTATGACCAAGCCTAGCCAATTTGGAAATAATATCCAGACCCCAGTATTGTCCATAATCTTTAGCCAATTCTTCAAATATTGGATGGAGCTCCTGCTGCCTGTCAGGATCTAGATACTGTCCTTATTAGCACTGATAGCAATGAGCTTTTAATCTAAAGACAGAACAGTGGTCAGAGTTTCTGATGCTGATTTTAATATCACTCCCAGGAGTGTTACTAAATATACCACTCCCTGCTCTAGATGTATCCCATTGGCTATACCATCTGTATAAATAATCAAGGATTGATCGGGTATATCATTTATGACCTCAAGCGCCAACTGTCTGAGTAATTTCGGATGGTTGCTATGCATGGGAGTAGTACTGGTCAATAATTCCTCCTAGAAGTCAACATGATTACGAGAATCAACGAGGGTGATGCAGCTAAAAGGTATAGATGTATTAACATTAAAATGAATAAAATCTTATTTCCACATGTAATTAAGTGGGCTGTCTCGCTTTAAACGTTGGTTACTTGTCCAGATCTTTTATAATCTGATGTTATTCATTTAGTTGAATCTTGAGGTGGATTGATCCAATAATTCTCTATTTCTGATCCAAACTGAATCCATGCTTGTACCCTTTTTTCTAAAACAAAAATAAGTGAAAATCACCTTAACAATAAAAAGCAATTTAAAATAATATGCATATTTAGAAAGCCTGAACCAAGTAAACAAACATAAATAAATAATTTAAAACATAAAACCACACTTGCTATTTGTGAAACTATGAAGACAAAAGACAATTTATTATTCATACAAGAAATTGAATTATTATTTATATTAAAAAGGGTTTTAATAACAGTTATGTTATGCCACTGCTTTCCAAGCAATGAATAAGATAATTAAAAAAATTCCTTTTTAAAATTTTAACTTCATTAGGCAATATATTGAAAAACTGAGCGAACAAATTATTTTTCCAAAATGTTTGATACAATGAAGGAAAATTTCAAAATAAAAAATTACTTTAGATATCATCATATAGGTAATTGCATAAATATACAACAAATAAATTATTTTATTAAAAAATATTTTATTACTACTATTTTATTTATTATTCATTAATTTTTTTCAATTCATAAAAAAGTGATTTAACTTTTTAATAACGCATCACAGAAAAAGAATTAAAATACATAAAAACTTACCCTTTAAAATTAATCTACTTCTGATCAAATTCAATGCAGATATGTTTCCTCACACTTTCCCAATTTAATAGTTTGCACTGTAAAATAAAATTATTTATTTTTCATTCGAGAGAGAATAAGTTTTTATATATAAAATTACTTGGCAATAAAAATATATGTTATAACTTATTATTCTTACTACTCCAATACAAACATGTTTAATTTTTAAATCTATTTTTACTAATTTTAATTACATATTGAAAGTTGAAGGATGAAAGATCATAACTAATCATTTAATGGAGAAAAAAATCATCTTATATACGAATTAAAATATTGAAGAAAAATATAACAAAAATGTTAAAATTTTAAAAAAACACTTTAATTTGTTTCAGTTACTGTTTAAATTGTGTAATGACATAAAAAGTAAATATGGATATTTTTACTTGTGTTTCTTTGTAGAAAATCCAGCAGAGGTTATTCTTATACTCTTTTCCAGCTTTCTTTGATTATAATATATAATATTTATTTGAATAGATATTCAATCAATCAGGTCCATATAGATATCTAGAAAAGGGAGAAAAGTATTTTAGCTACGATATATTCCTGTTATGAATTTCATATTTTCAAATTATGAAACAAATTCAATGGCATTCAAAACTATTTTTATTGTATGCATTTAAAAAAAAAGACTATATTCATAACACATAAAAAAAAGCAATTTTCTTCCCTCAAGACAATTTTCTCAAGTGAAGGAATGTTTATTAATGTCGTATTCTAACACAACACGAGGTTCTGGGGAAAATTTTTTTGCATTCGGTAAAATGCATAAATATCTCCAAGTCAAACAAGAGGTAGTTTCAGAAAATTAAGGAGACAAATAATTTGCAACATCATTTCTCCTCTCTAAATAATTAAATTAAAAATTTAGAAAGGGCACAGCAAAATAGTTGTTTCTATCATACAATTTATTCATTTCTATCATATCTATTTGATGGACAATATGTATGGCGAAAAGGAATACAAATAACTAATACTGTTCAACATAAATTTGTGAAAAATTGAATACTGTAAATAATTAATTGCTAATTAGATAATAAGAGGACTTAGTTTTTCAGGAATATACACCATGAGTCATCCAAAATGCAATAGCTTGAAGGACAAAATTATCAGACAAATGACAACATGTCATGGGTATAAAGATTCAAAGAACAGCGCTGTGTTCATGACTGACAAAATACTGTGATGTTCCCACCACACAGCTGTGATTCGGCTTCTTTGTGGGTATGGTCACCACACGTGCAATGACACTTGCACCCTTAAATATATTGTGCACGGTCTTATCTTAGACACCACCCCGGCAACCTTTGACACCCCAAGAAATACCCCCTATTTTGCCCACGAATCAGATGCAACCCGAGGATGAAGGAAGCTGTTTGCTATGCTCCAGAACTCAAGAGAAGAGAGAGAAAACGAGAGATGGTCTGAAAACTTTGCTGAGCATGGACGTTACTCCTCCCTCACAAACAATATTTTATGAACTCTAAGAGTCTCCACAATAAAAATAACTTAAATGTATAATCTGCAAATAATAGTTGTGATGAAAAAACTAAATACTTATATTAACCAATATCGCACTAGCATTATTTATCTCAAACGTCACAAAACGAAGAAATGAGTACTTTGTGTAATTCACCATGGCTAGAAATATAACTACAGTGACAAGCTTCGACTTTGAAAGGAATAGGTTTTGCATGCGTACTTGGAGTATGCCAGTGCATGTTGCTTCCAACACACTGTCAAATTTCATCTGGCGTAGAAGTGGGTGATATATGCCGGGAAAATTGTTTGCCAATCATCAACTACATGTGTTTGATGGGTGGTAGACTTGGAAAACGGGCATGTAAAGGTAGCAAATATCTGGTCTAAGTGTAGTATCATTTTGTCCTTTTGAAAGCCTTGAAGATAAAAGACGACAATAGGGTCTCCCAAATTTCAGAACATAGCGATGACTATTAAGTGTATCAACAATGTGCATTAACACTAAAACGTCCGTCGGAGTCAACTGGACATGGGAGCCTATTGAGTTTGTTCTCCTTTCCTCATTTTTTCAGAGATTTTGAAAAATTTTCATGGCTTTTACTCATTTTGCATGGTGTTTCCACAGAAAATGTTTTGTGGTTCTATGTTATCCTAAGAGAGATTTTTCCACAAAATATATCTAAAACGTACGCTGGTGTCGTTTTGACACCAAGGTACTTTATTATAAATAGCTGTTGTTCACACAGCTAAAGATAGTTCACTAAGTAGATACCATTAGTAAAACGAACTTCCGGAAGTAATATCACACGTTTATTTGATCATGAATACAGCGTTATTGGGTCATAGCGAAAATAAAGATAAAACTTAGATTACAACGATTTTAGTGATACCCCTTCTATTAACAACCACACCACACCAACGGGAGGACGTTTGAGATCTCGGCTGATTTAAGGCGCATCCCTTCCCTCCCGGCGAGTCTTCAGTGGTACTAGGCTCGAATTCATGACATGCTAGCCACGAGTCCGTTACCTTGGCCATTAGGCTACCGCGGCCATAGTTATACTAAAATGGCTGTGTCTAAGTATTTCGTTACATAGCATTTTCTTATCTGTTATTATATTCAAATTACGCAAATGAAAGAAATTTGAAAAATCAGATAAATACTAGTTTAAAGGAATTACAAATTCACTAAAATGTAAAAAGTGCGAAATTAAAGAGTGTAATGGAAAATTCAACTACAAAAATGAGTGTTACTTGCATGAAAATGGTGTACGAAAAATGTATAGGAAAACTTGAAATATCACTGTTTTCGTTACAAATGTGGAATGTACAAAACATTATGCATAAAAACGAAAAATAATGATGAAAAAACTTGCATTTTCACATAAATTACCTTTTTGCTCTCATTATATTAATTTTTATAAACATTGTTTTTTTATTTCCATTTTACAAGATTTAGTAAATTTTTTACACTTTCTGTGCTATAAACGGTCATAATATATGATAATTACATGAAATAATATTAAAAAGTCTTAAAATTAAACTCTAATGAGCAGTAGTCCAGCAATTATTTAGGAATTACAATTATTTTACATATTTTATATCATGATGTCGAAACGACACTAGCGATTGTTTGATTGTAATCGAAATTCCGGACGTTCCAGTGTTGAGAGAAAAAATGGGCGTGGAGGAATATAATACAATGCCATCCCAAATCAAAGCACCAAGTGAAAAGTACCAGCGATACACAATACAAGATTCAGGCGATCTCTCTCAATGATGACGACAGGATGCGACTATTATGGTGACATCTGTCTATGTGCGATGTTTCAACACATCACTGCAGTAGCTTACGCCTGAGGTCTACAGTCAAACGTAATGGACTCCCGGCTGAAATTTCCCTCTGCTGCAGAAAGCTT
Source organism: Trichonephila clavata (assembly GCA_019973975.1). Taxonomy (NCBI): domain Eukaryota; kingdom Metazoa; phylum Arthropoda; class Arachnida; order Araneae; family Nephilidae; genus Trichonephila; species Trichonephila clavata. Next base: position 9,001 of record BMAO01027916.1, read on the forward strand.
CAAATGACATGGACAGACACAGAATGTTGTACAAGAGACCTAATTCACGCAATAGGTTTCTCGATAATGCAGCATAATTCATCAAAGCCATGCGCACAAACTGCCCGTCCTAACGCTAGGTGTTGTGATGAGACTGGTTTGCAGTCATTCCTATTAGTCGGTTTAGCACATCGTTATAGCCACTTATATTTCGAAACTATACATAGATTTCAAGTAAAAACTCGGTTAATTGTCATTTAACGAGATTTGGAGATGCAGAAAATATTCAATACCGTTCGATGTCCAGCTTTTTTAACGAACATAAATATGAAAAAACACTATTCTTAAATTATTTTATAATAATATTTATTTTTTATGTTGTAAAATTCGACGATTAGTTTCACTTAAAACACCTTTTGAATATTAGATAAATTTCCGCGATTTAACGTTTAAGGAGTGAAAATCAAAATTAAGAAAAATCCCAGTCCAGTACAGCACAAAATAAGATTTTGACTGTACGAGATTTCTCAGCAGAAATTTTTCATTTGCACGTTGTGGCGGAATCTAAATAAGCCAGTAACAGCTTCCGGACAGGAGTGATAACTTTTGTCTAGCGGTAAGTTACGCGCTTTCGAATCGGAAGGTACCGAGTTTAAACCTCCGATACACGTGTATCATATTTCCCCACAGAAAATTATAAATTATTTGAAATTGAAATTTTTTCTTGAAGCTTGAAAGATTAATTCCTAGTATTTGGCAAACATTGTTCTTGGATTGAGCCATATATATAAAATATCTTCACTATTCCTCAGTTTTTGAAGAAATGGCCAATGTTACTGAGTCTACAACTTTAATTTATATAATACTAGCTGACCCGGCTCACACAAACGTTGTTTTGCCATATAAATTATTTCTAGTGAATATTTTGGTAGTTAAATAAAAAATAACTCATTTTAAGTGTGTGGGGATGTGGTATATGATTGAAAGAGGAATGGAAAGCTGTGAACGATGACGGCGTGTAAAAGTAACTAAACACCAAACATTCATTTTTTGAATTATTTGTACGTACTTTTAGTATTTTAACTAATAAATTTCAAATTACAGCTCAGCACAAATTATGACAGTTAAAAAAAACAATATCAGTCTCTTAGAGCAATTGAGTGTACGATATTTTTAGTGAGTCCATCTTTAGCCTACACAAACAAACTGGATGGTTTACCCATGCGAGAACATGCCACGCATAATGGTCCGTATGAAAAACACGGTGTGCCCAAATCTAAGCCATAAACAGACTTCGTTTGGCCTTGAGACTTATTGTGATTGTCATTGCGAATGCCAATCTAATTGGAAATTGAATCCATTTGAATTCAAATGGCACATCTATGGGAATTTTCGGGAATCGTGGTAGTAATACATCTTATTCCCGGAACTTGCCATTCAAAATGCTAGCTTCGACAATGTTTTCAATGAATTTTTTCACAGCCGTAATGGGTTCAAATTACGAAGCAAAATAACCGGAGATCCAACCATGAGTTGTAAATGGTGCGGTGGTATGCCTGGTAAATCCAATGAGCTCAAAAACTCTGCTGGATAATTTACAGCTTCAATGATATGGCAAACTGCATCGATAGATTTGTATGACATCAAGTTCCCAAAGGCAACAACTGTTTCCAACTGAATATACGCATAAAATTTCAAAAGAATCGGTCTAGCCGTTTCATTTATCTCGTGTCACTTATTTGAAATAATGATAACAAAGTAAAAAAGATTAAGTTTTTCGCAAATATTTTGGATATTTTTGTTAAACAAACCGATGCAATATATGAATTTTTGAATTAAAGATATGTACAAAAAATGGAAACGAAAACTTTTCACTCGCCAAATTTGGTGATTTTTTATTTGCTGTAGACATCTATTTTGCTATTGTAACCCATGAGCAGGGTGATTTCGACGGTGGAACAGAGAAAAGTCACACATCTGACGCGAAGCCGATTTTCGACGCCAAGTGAAATAAACGGCGAAATAAGCAACACACAGGGGAAAAACAATTACGCGTTTTAAGGTTTTTAATTAATATCTTTTCAACTAATTGCAATATCGGAATGAAAAATAGTTTACGTCCTATTCTCAGACCTACTGAATATACGCACAAAATTTCATAAAAATCGGTCGAGCCGTTTCGGAGGAATTTGGTTATAAACACTGTGACAGGAGAATTTCATATATTAGATTAAGTTATTCATTGGAGATAAATTAACCGCTTACTATATATATATATACAAACGCAACTGCTATTGGTAAGAGGAATGCCCCACCCTCTACGATACATACAAATGGCTCTTTTATAGTTTTGTTATGTTGTTCACTAAAAACTTGACTTCCCTCTCGAAAGTTCGCCGCCCCATATGATTATATAAGATTGAGGCGGATCTATACGCATCCTTCAACTAATCCTCTTAGGAAATCAATCACAACCACCCCTTTTGGAAGAAGAAACCATGATAAGCAGATTAGGTCAGTTATATATAGTATAGGTTTCTAGCCAGTAGGATGAATAGAGGGATAGACGGAGTTACCAGGAGATTGTATAGAGAAGCTGACGACAAGAAAAAATATCTACCGATCAGGCATTAGTTATATTAATAGCGCGTTTCGGGTATTAAATAGTTGAAGATATTTAAGTGACGATTGGTCACCATAGCTAAATTGTAACTAAAATATTAGAGTAGTGGATTGATCCATAAAAGGAGGATCAATAAAAAAGAAGTCTTCTAAAAATTAGCGTCTCTCGTAATTAAATCCCCTATTGCTCTTAACTGGAGCATCACATCTTGTTTGAATACTAGAATTGTATCAGTTGATAAAATGAGTGCTGAATAAATAGTTGAAAAGTATTATGGCGAGTCATCCTTTACTTCCTTCCACACCTCTAGCAGGGGCCAAGAGTAGGTCGAGTATGTTACAAGATGTTTCAAAAATAGTTTAAGTTTTAAGAAAACTCGTTAATTTCCACAATTTAGTTAAAAATGTTAATGTGAATATGTATAGATATCACTTCATTAAATTTTTTAAAACCATTGCTATATATTTGATGTAGGTGTCGACAGTATTTCTAAGAATTTAGCATTTGGTTTCATTGTGTCCCCAAAGGAACGAAAATCCCCGAGTACAAGTTATCAGTGAAAATACATTCAGAAATGATTGTGCGAAAGCATTGCAGATGAAAGAATATATTGAAAGAAAACATCCTGTTAAGAAAGAAACAAAATTTGAATGTTTCAAGTCTTTTTTAAAAAATTACGCATCGCAATTTACGTATTGTGGAATTTATAAATACTTTTTATTTATTTATCCAATGCCCGTGCTTGGCTTCATGGCCATTTGACGCCGAGCTCCCCCCCCCCCTCCAGTACCGACTGACGATGTTGTTAGTCGGGTATTCATCGAGTCCAGTGCATTGGAGCAGGTGGTCGTCATCCCTTCTGGCATGGCCACAGAGTGGGCAGGCAAGCCAGTGGAGGTGTGATCCCAAAAAGTCATGTCCGGTGGTTAAGCGAAAGCGGGCAACAGCATGGGCTCTCTCCATGTGCCTCGGGATTGGACCCACAGTGGCCAGAGTTTCCCAAAGCTTTACAAGGCTCTTGGTGTTTCGCGTCACGGCAGTATATTTGTCGATAAATGTAAAAATAATGCTCTTTGCTCTTCTAAGAGTCAAGGGGACTTCCAGTTGAGACGACTCGGCTTCCTGCTTGGCTTTTTGGTCGGCCCTATAATTGTTGGGGATTCCAACATGACTTGGGACCCACTGATAAATACTTTCTTAAGTCTTCATATTTCTGTTAATAATATGGGAGAAATAGAAGTTTCTCAGAATATATTTCTTTGTAACTTGCAAAAGCTGTATATCCACATATCACCATTGGAAAAATATAACCAGCAATACAAGAGAGAGAAACTGTGATGAAAAAGAACCGTGAACCAGCTGGAAAAAGTAATAACCCCATACACAGTTGTACGGAAGAAAGGGCAGATGATACTACAAAGTTTTTGACTGGTGAATTGAATACACTGCTCTGGCCATTAAAATTACAACACGAGTAAGGAAAGCAAATAATTTTACTTACTGTATGCATACAGCCAAGTAAGAAAATATGACTAAATTTGTAGGTAACCTGGGGGTATACAGAAATCGAAATTAATACACGCAACTGCCGCCTCTGGCAGCTAAAACCTGGGTTTGCATGACAGACACGGGAATTCCAAGCTGCTTCATGTCTATGCCACTTTTCATCGATCATAGTTGCTAGAGCGCGGTAGCGGCCTAGTCACTCAGCAACCCATGCTAAGAAATCTAGAGAACATGTGGACAAGAGCATAACTCGAACACCATTTGTGTCGAGATAGGTCTAGATGCAAAGGGCAGCATGTGGTCTTGCGTTATCTTGTTAAAAGATGATGTCTTTGAGGCCTTGAAGATAGATCTTAAGACCAGTGGCTGAGCCAAAGAAACGTAACGTTGGCTGTTTGATAACCGACGACGCAAAACAGAGATGTTAGAGTAGTGTACTCACACCGTCACACCAGGTTCATGGCTCGTATGATGATATCGAATGCAAGCAGGTTATATGGGTACTCCTCGGTACCTCCAGATAAGGAAACGTCCATATGATCCTGCAGACAGAATCGGGACTCGTTTGAAAAGACGACGTGGTGCCATTGCTCAGTCAATTTTTGTCCTAGCCTCTTAGTCACCGCGCGTTTATTAGCTGTAATGTTAAAGGAAGCCGCAATAATGGTCCCTCATGCTGCTCGACATCATCGCACTCTCTGTATGGATATTTGAGCAGCAAACAAACCCACTTCTTGATTCACAGTCCCCGAGGACGACCAGACAAAATGTATGCCTTATTGGGTGTTAAAGGCAGTAAAGATACAGTATGGCGTTCAGTATAACCTTTCTAAATCCATCGATTCCACATTCGTATGACAGTCATTGGATTCCGACCAATGCGAGTAGTAATATCGAATAACCAGTGGAACCAGACTCGAAACCGCAACAATAGAAACAAAGCCGGCCCCGAATTCGTGACCATGACTATGACACCATATTTATTTAAGAAAGAACAAATATTTTAGAGTATAATAATTAAGGAGAGAGAGACCCCCAGAGAGAAAATGCAGAATGATTGCAGAAATACGAATATATTTCAATGAATGTGTCAGTGTTGGGGTTAATGGTGCAAGAGTCAATTTTGGCTAAGCTGCGCCAAACACTAGTTAAAATATTAAAAGTACAAAATAGCTAAAAAGGTCGATAAAAGCAATTTTGGTAGAAACAGTAAAATCTAAAAATTATGTACAAAAATCCAGTTCTAAAACTAAAAGTAAACAAATCTTGAAGGTAGGTCCCCCCTCCCTCAGTCCGATAAATATGATTGAGAGAGAAATCATTTCTTCGATTTCTGGTTAAAAGGTGCGATCCAATATACCTTTCGACGACAACCTTTTTGGGAAGAGTGCCACTATTTGATAAAAAATAATTATGCGTGCCACTTCCAACTTTTCAAACTAACAAATATGGAAAAGTGAAAAAAATTTTCTTATAGGTTTATTATAGGATTTTTACGCAAATAGCACATTTTTTTTTAAGCAAGTCTATGTAGTCAAAAATTGAATATAATGTAATAAATAACACGAAAGTACATACTTCGGTTTTATTGCTAGTAAACTTTTTACAAGTTCAATCCCAATTAGGTTAGCTACACACATAAAATAAAAATTAGTAACTTGAATCATTCAATTCAAAATAATTATTAAGCGCTCAGTACTTACTTAATATGGCTTTTGAATTACTTTTTTTTTTACCAATTCATCTATATTAGGATTAACTAACTGTATTATAGATGCTAGAAAATTAGGTTATAATAGGTGCCCATCAGCTAGTTTTGAGTGATATTTATTTTATTATGTTCGTAGCAGAAAACATTTATTTGAGAACATATTTTAAAACCTCTAAGGACTCTTAAATTGCAAATTTTTCAATTTTTTGAAAAAAATATATGTTAAAGCCTCAACATTTCTGAGCATTTTGATACCAAAATGCTGTTGATACTGTCAAAATATCCGAAGTTATTGAGAAATAACTAGAGAAATTTAAACAAAATCCCTATCTCTTTCGTATCTTTAACTTCATTTTTCTCAAAACGACAAATTTTAGCTTGCGCGCAGAAATTCTCAGAAAGTATTTATGATATCGATTTGAAATTTCATACACGTGTTCAAAATATGGCTCTTCATAACTTATATTTCAATTTTCAAAAAAAAAATTAATAATTTTTTTTTTATTTGAAATTGAATTTATTTTTTTCTTAAAATTTTCGTTGTAATTGTATTTAAAAAATATTTTTTTTTCTCTAAATTTTTTAAAAGTTAGTATAACTTTGAAAGTGATCATTTTTATACCAAGTAAAGTTAATTTTGTAAATTTTGATCCATTTTGTACTTCAGAATCTTACGCGCTGTAAAACTACTAATTTTCAAATTTTTGAAAAATTGTCCAATTTTTATTTCCTTATAAATTTTAAACATTTTTCTCAAATTCTCCGGAAATTTGAGAACGAATGTAAATATATGTGATTATCATGTGATAAAAATTTCAAATGATTGTTTTGCTTTATTGCTAAGTTACATTGGTTTCAAGAAGGATATTTTTTTCGAGTGCACAGATTCAGGTTAAGAGTCCTGAGACTTCTTAATCCGAATTTTGACATTTTTTTTGTTTTTGTTTGAGACAACCCTACTTCAATAAAATTTTAAGAAATGGTTATTTACCTTTTCAAAATTTGTTATTTTGAAAAATGGTTAATCTTTCAATTTTTGATCAAAAAGGGTTAATCTTTTCAAATTTTTATAATTGTTCAGTAAGTCTTCGCGTGCTACTGTTACAACTCCACCGTGCCACATTGTGGCACGCGTGCCGCGGATTGGCCACCCCTGGTCTATAACATAGACTATGTCATAGAATCATGTCTTCCTCATCCGATGTGTCATCTTTATTTCTATTTTTGATTTAGTTGGTACAGTAATGTTAGATATTGTTTTACGAGGACGTTTTTTTTTTTACGAGTTTTTAAGGGATGATTTAAATTTTGGGATGAAGAGGATGTAATTTTACAAGGTTTGCTACTAGATGTGGTAGTTTCAAGAACAGAGTGAACAGAACATCCAATTTAAAATCCCCAGATTCATCACATACAATTGAGTGTTAATCAAACACGTTCACTAAATAATAATCAAAAAGCCTCAAAGAAATTTTTTGAATATTATGACGGGTCAAGATAGCAAAAAGCATGATATTAATGAAATATATGAGTTAAAAACAGTTCTTTCACCTGCAGTTACATGAAAACCTGAATCAATGAGAAAAGGAGACAAGATAAGAATCATCAAAGGACTTAGTATCACATTTCTCTCATGAACAACAAAGAAATAGAAAAATAAGAAGGTCGGTTTTCTTTTACAGTCATGCTCTTTTAAAAGATTTTTATATTCTAATACTCTCATTTATATGTATAACGCATAATGAAAAGCGTAAATATAATTGAAATGCTTTGTGCAATAGCGTAATTTTTAAAAAAATTTGGGGAGGGTCAAAAAAGAGTAACTATGTATGTAAAAATGTAGTAAAACACAACTAATGAAAATTTAAAAATTACTAGGTAATTTTTAAAAAAAAATTCAGCATAGTTTAATTTGGATGTTGATGAGTACAATTTAACTGTTATGCAAAATCATGCGTTTTGAAATATAAGATACTGTTTTCATTCGTTAGAAAATATCTTGATATTCTTCCACTTTCTTATTTGGGTCAGATTTTTAGGACAAGTGTACTGTATTTTTTTTTGAATGGGAAACTTCTAGATATACAATTAAAATCTTCATTGTAATTCAATTCATGTACTTAAGCTCTTTAATCCCTTACATAATACGATTTTTATATACATAACTTTTTTTTTAATTTAATTATTTTTTAAAAAAATTTTGGTCGCCCTCTATGTGAGTGTTACTTAAGGTATCCCCAAACCCTAAAATTGTAAATTTTGCCAAAAACTGAATTTTTTTTTTTTTTTTTTTACAATTTTATTTTATAGGCCATTTTATTAGCTTTATAAAAATACTAAGTTTGTTATTTTCCGTTCACTAGAATAAAAACTAGAAGTGTTTTAGTAAAAGCAGATGCCATTACTTTAAGCAAGACGTCATACTTTAAAACGCGTTTTACTCGAAATGTTTTTTTTTTTTTTTTTTTGAAAATGCTCAAACAGGGCCAGCCGCGATTGCTAAAAAAGTTTTGAAAATAATTAACTGAAATTTTTGGTATATGTTTCTGTATAATAGTAGAAGTATTTTAACCTTCACATTTATCAATCACTGTTTTATAATAAAATGTACAGTCCCCTTATGTGAATATAATCACTGTTATTTTAAGCAATTTCATATAATAACTAAAATAAAGTGCTCTAGTTTCTGTAAAAATTAAAATTTCTCGTAACCTAAAGGTCATTTCAAAAATGAATAACATAACAACACATGAGAATTGAAAAACTGTTCATAAACTTCTGGTACAGAATGGGTCATGTTTATGTTATTTTTTTGTAAATTTTTCCCACATTTTAGTAATAATTTCTATTTCTCTTCATAATTTCAGCATATTTTTCTTAAAATGTACTCAAAAATCTAAAAACAAAAAAAAAATCCCATATTTCCCTTTTTTAAATAAAAGTTGTTGCAAATAGTCCGATACCTCAAAACAGATTTTGTGCTCAAAATTTCATTTAAAAAAAAGTCAAACTTTTAATTTTTTAAGGAAAAAAATTTTAAATTTATGAGGCGATTTTAAAATGCTATTTTTCTTACAAAAATTTACGTGCATACATGAGTTTCAGTTTACAAGTACGTCAAACTATGTATAACAAAAGTTTGTATGGGTTTTGTGATAATATGAAAGTTATTCGTGCAATGCTTTTTTTATGAATGCTTATTGAAAATCCCTAAAAAATGTATGACTTCTAAAAATTCAATTATTTTCTTTAAAAAAAATAAGCATGGCTTTGATTCAAAAATGTATTTTACTTTGGTTATGTTTACATGTATTATTAGCAAAAGAAAAAATATCAAAGCATTTGGCACTATAGAAGGAAAAAAACCTTAGTATTTTAAATGAAAACAAACTGTTCATTTTATCTTTCTGACATAAGCCAGTTTAAAGTTTTGATTTTCCATTGGGATGTGAATAAAAACGAATGTAAAAGCTATCATAACTCTGTGTTTTTTAAACTTACAGCTTTCAAATTTTTTGAGAACATAGGAAAGTATATAAAGAATAATTGAGGCTTGAAAAACAAAACAAAATTCAATTCGATATTTTGACCGATTTTTGACAATTGATTGATTCCCCACAAAATGACTTAACTACAGCTAATGCTGAATTCCAAGTTATTTAGTATCTTGTAAGAAGTTAGTAATATGTTCTCATGTATATGCGAGAGTAAGACAAAACACTTTTTCGTTCTAGAACTGATTTAAACAAAGATAAGAGACGGTCACATGCTTCGAGTTGGCGCGTCTGTGGTCACGTGTGCAGAATTTAATCACGATCGCGTCAGTCAGTCATCGTCTAACAACAACAGCATAGGCATGTCAGCCAGCTATCAGATTGCACCAAAGATGCGCAGTGATCAGATTTTTGTGGTCATATGGAGTGAAATTTCCCGGAGACTTTTGTAACAATACGGGGAAAGTGCTTCATCTCGTAAAAGCGTTATTTTGTGGATCGAAATGTTTGAAATTGGCTGAATGAGCGTAACACTAAACGGATTATTTATATAGTAATTCTTTTTTCAAAAACTTTTAGTACAATATAATAGAATATTAATACACTTTTTCTTTATATGTTTTATCTTCTAGATTGTAAATATTCTATTGTTTACTATTCCGGGTTCCACAATGTAATTTTACACTCGTTATCCCAATATTTTGTAAAACTGAATAGTTTTCTAATGAAAAATGCCCCCCCCCTTTTTTTTTATTTGTGGAAAACACCTATAACGAAGAAATGGGAATAACTTATCGACATATCAACAGATTCAACGTTAACATCTAAATTTATGCAAGAACAGCTTCTAAATTTAGGGCTGTAAATTCTCATGCAGAATACACAAGAATTCTCCCACAGCCGTAAACATTATAATGCCATTCAGAACAATCTATTTAAGTTGAGAATATTTTTTTCTTAACGTGAGTGGCTTCAAAAACAAAATATAAAAACAAATTAAACGCAAAACATTAGACGCGATTACAAATAACTTCGACAGTTCGCACCAAAAAAAAAAAAAAATGCAAGCACATAATCTCAGTTTCTAAATACAATGCATGGATAGATGACATTTTGATCACAAATACACAATACTTTTTTAATTGTCTTTACATAAATTAGGGTGGGGAATATGGGGTTCCCCGAAAACACCTTTCAATTCTAAGAGTTCAGTAAGTCGAAAAAGTATGAAGACTTCTGCTTTTGATGAGGTCGCATCTTCTTCAAGAATCACCCACGGTTCTGTCTATCAAATTGGACCGCGGTATCCCAGTGGTCAAGGTATCGGATCGTGGCCGGCGTGTCATGAGTTCGAGCCTAGTACCGTTGAATACCCGTGTGTAGAGAAGCGATACACGTTATAAATCTGTCAATCTCAAACGTCTTCCCGTTGGTATGGTGTGGTAGTTAGGAGAAGGGGTGCCATAGCTCGGGTGACATCCTTCTCACTTGATCATGGTTCAAAATTACGAGGGCCGTCGCCAAAACCCCTCGAGTAGCTAAACAGTGTGGGACGTTAATATTCGCTCACTCACTCACATTAATACATGTTTTTGAAGGTAACATTGGTTCCATGTGAGGCTAATCATAGTTTTAAAAAGAATAACTTAATGCTACCATAAGAAATCATTATACTTGGCAATAATTATTTTGAAACATTATAAATGTTTATTTTTAATTGCATGTAACGGGAATGTGGATGCCCGCGGTAGCTTAGTGACTACGGTGTGAGCTAGAGCCCTACGACCACTGAAGACACGCCGGGTAGAGGGGTTGATACACGTTAAGTCGGTCGTGATTGTTGCCGCGATGTGGTTATTTCGAGAGGACTGCCAGCTCAGAGGTCGTATCCAGTATCCATCACTTGACAGTATTTCAAATTACGAGGTCTTTTGCCAAGAGCCCTCGTAGTACGACGTTAATAAACACTCAAAGGGAATGAGTGAGGACAGTTAGACTAGTTAGTTAGTTAACGTCGCGCTGACAGTGCGACGATAATATTCACTCTGTCTATCAAATTGTCCAAGACGAATTCAAATTCTGTAAAGCAGTGGTCGCCAACCCCCGGACCGAAACCGGTTCGTGGATCAAATGGTACTGGGCTGCCAATGGAGAGCATTAAATTATTTCCATTCTATATCTACAGTCTATTTCCATTCTCTCGGGATTGTGCGACCTTCCATGGAAATCCCTTTATACAGTGAGCCACAAAATTGAGTATACACCTCTAAAACTTTTAGACTTCTTCCAATTACAAATTAAATATTGATTTAAAATAGATATTTTTTTTTTATCCTAGATACTTTAACCTCTGCTTTACCATCCTATAATAACATAATTCTATAGTTAACTTATTTATTATGAAAAAAGTTAAGCGCTTCGAAGAAAAGATAGAAAACCATGCCACAAAATTGAGTATACACTTCTTATATTTGTTAATTTTGCCACCACCTTTTTTAGTTTCAAATTTTCTTTAAAGAGTTTCAGGAGTAGCTGCTGCTTATAACACGTGCTATTGCACTTCAATGCTTTTAAATAGTATTTTTTCTCATTAAAAATCGTAAAATGAGCTCTCGTAGAGGAACTACTGAATCTGAAAGTTTATTGGTTGTAAAATGGTCGAATGAAAGAAAATCTCTTCGAGAAATCGCTTCGCTGATTGGTGTAACTCATGGTTGTGTCCAAAAAATTCTACAGAAGTATAAACAAATTGGATCTGTGGCCAATATTCCTGGAAGAGGACGTAAAGAAATACGGAGTACTACAGCGAAGAGGAAGATCATTCACTCAGTAAAGAAAGATTTGAGGGTGAGTGCCTCTAAACTAGCTTTATCGATGTCCTTCCTCTACAATCGGGGAAGATCTCAGATGAAACAATTCGACGTACCCTTCACCGATATGGGTTTCATGGCAGTACACCAATACGAAAGCCACTCATCAAGTACGTGAATAGACAAAAGAGAACAATTTTCGCCGAAGAACATCGTTTAAAGCCTATTTCTTTCTGGAATACTGTAATATTTTCTGATGAAAGTAAGTTTAATTTTTACGGAAGCGATGGACGATTTAAAATATGGAGAGAAGCTGGGAAAGCACTGGCACCTAAAAACACCATTAAGGCAGTCAAGTTCGGGGGTGGATCTGTCCTCGTTTGGGGTTGTATGTCGGCTGGAGGAGTTGGAGAGCTTGCTTTTATTGATGGTATTATGGGAAAACATGTATATTTGGGGATTTTAAAGGATAACTTGGAAAAAAGTGCCAGTAAGTTGGGGCTTGGGTCAGGCTTCATATTCCAGCAGGACAACGACCCCAAGCATACAGCGAAGATTGTGCAGTTATACTTGCTGTACCACTGCAGGAAGCAATTACACACTCCAGCCCAGTCTCCAGACCTAAACGCCATAGAAAATTTGTGGTCGCAATTAGAGAAAGCTGTACATGAGCACGAAATCACAAGCAAGGAAGTTCTCAAGAAGGTTCTGAGAGAAGAATGGGCTAAAATTTCTGTTGAAACCACTAAAACACTGGTAGAATCTATGCCCAGAAGATTACAAGCTGTAATTCAAGCAAAAGGTTATGCAACAAAATATTAATTTGTACGTTAAAATGAAATTAATAAAGGTGTATATTTATTTTTGTGGTGCTGTTTCTCCTCTCGTCTCAGATTTTTTTTTTTCGTAAAAAATAAATAAACGTAACAATTTTATTAGTATAGTACGGTAAAGCTTAGACTAAAGTATATAAGGTAAAAATTTCAATCATCTTAAAGCAATATTTAATTTGTAATTGCAAAAAGTCTCTAAGCTTCTAAGGTGCATACTCAATTTTGTGGCTCACTGTATTCATTTTTTGGTATACCTGTATTTTATTCTGAAGGCATATTTAAGTACATTTAAAATAAAATTATTAAATCAAAACAATCTAAAATATAATTAATCAACGTCCCACCCTCAGCGGGCAGCTGCAAAATTATCAAACGTTAACCGGTCGGCGGCGATTAAAAGGATAGGAAGCACTGCTTATGTACGATGGGTACCACAGCAATCAACAAGTTGGACTTAGAGATACTGGAACACTTTTTGTATAGCCTAGATCTCACGCTTTCAGATTTTCATCTCCTTGGATCGCTGAAAGCAGCTTTGAGAAGTTGTCTACTTGTTTCAAACGCTTACATTCGTTATGTGGTGCAAAAGTGGATACACGATCAACCGAAAACCTTCTACCTGGAAGGCATACGGAAGCTTGTGGCTCGCTTTAACAAGCGCATTGCTGAAAGCACAGACTATATCGAAACAAGTAATATAAAAAAAAAAACATTTTTTTAAGTCAATTCCTACTTTGATCAACAACAAAAAAATGTTTCAGTTACTTTTATTGAATAGTTACAATTAAATAAATATGTACATACAATTATCATTTAAGTATCGTATTGTCATCCCAAAACAATCGTGTATATAAAATTTCTGTTCAACTGAATGCTTTTTTAACGTGAGGGGGGAAAAAATCTTTTAAAAAGTTTTGACCCCAAGTCGATAAAAATTAAGCCAACGTGGCTGTATCTGTAATTCTTTAAATAATTAACTTCAGTCAATTAATTTTAATTAAATTAATTGTATTGTTACCCAAAACAATAGTGTGTACAAAATTTCAGCTCAAATGGGCGTTTTAAAATGTGAGGAAAAAAACTTTTCAAGTTTTGACACAAGTCGCCAAAAATGAGGCAAGCGTGACTGTATTTGTAATTCTTTGAATAATTAGTTTTAATCAATTAATTTTTATTAATTATAATTAAATTACTATATTACCATTCAAAATAATCGTGTATAAAAATTCCAGCTCAATTGAGTGCTTTAAAATGCATTTTAAAACGATTGAAAATTTGACAAGACAAATATAAATATAAATAGAGTGAAATAATAGTAGGAATTGAAAAATAATGCATTTTTTAAACATCTGTATCGTTAGTTTAATAAAGTTTATTATTATTTCTAATGTGGGACTGCGGAGTGGTGTTTGATCATAGCAGATCTAATACTTCCCCCGGAAGCTGGTATCTCCTTTTGGTGCAGCAGCATATGAGGTGGAAAACCAATTGCCGTCGTAATTTTGGCACTCAATTTCCTCCCCAGAGCTCTGATGATTGCGAAACTGTACTAGGAATTTAATTTTGCTGAGAACACCCAAGCAAAACAGACATTCAAGGGACCTTTTACATGCCGCATAATCATCCGACATGGACGCTGTCGATTTTTTGCATCATGAAAATCCACCGACTTGAGTCAGGGTCGAACCGAAAACTTGGGCGTACAAAGTCTGCGCCAAACCAACTACGCCACCAGCCGGCGGTTTAATAAAGTTGTAGAACGAAATGTGTAAGAAATTTTTGG
>BMAO01027917.1:0-24535 GCA_019973975.1 Trichonephila clavata
TCCATTATTTTTTCATTCTTCCCAATACTTTTTATTGAATTTAATAGAATAAAATACTTTCGAATTGACGAGGAAAGCAGAAGTTTCATAAGATTAACATTCATCATCAGCAGCAGCAATGGCATGACAGCTCTTTGAGTATTTGTGCCTTCCTCAGAAGTTTGTCCCATTCTAATACTCTCCCAGATCTCCAGTTCTTCCCTTTTAGAATGGCAAAGTCCTCATCCACATAGTCTTCCCATGCCCTTTTGGGCCTTCCCTTTGGTCTTTTATTAGAGGGAGTTGCATTAAATTTTTCAATGCTCATTCTAAGCTCCTTCTTACTATATATGCCCTGCCCATCTCATTCTACTTAGTTTTATGGACTTAATAATTCACTATTAAAAATCTTAAAAGCGACTAAAATAGTCACCTAGTGTCCGGGGGTATAGCCGGGCTCATCTGTCTCTAGGGGGTCTATAAATATAGAGACATTACCCTCTAGGTGGGAGGTCCTAGCCCCAGGCAGCCAATAGGAATCTATGTTCACTTTACCACCGACCAATCAGAGAGCAAGCTCTAAGCTCTCACCCATGCCAAAAAATTCATCTCTACAGCACTCAGATGAAGAATCATAGCCACGACTCCCGTATCCATCGTCTCAGCCAATGGCCATGATTCCTGTTAAGCAGAAAGAAAAACCCCATCATCGCCATGCCCAACATCAAAGTCAACCAGGATATGGGACTGAAGACTGTTTCACAGTCCAGATGCCCACATTACGACGCCATTCCTGTTGGAGGTTGTGCGTGGGGCTAACAACCCGACCTCATAAAACCATCCTGTTCCGAAATCTAAAAATTAACATTACTTTCCCTAATTCAAAAAGGAGTTAAACGGGAACCGTCAAATGTAAGAACAAGGAGTCATTTCGAATAATAAAAACAAGCACATCGAGCAATTATAAGTTCAGTACAATTGTTTGAATCATATTGTTTTTAGATAAATTGTTCATGTTAGACAATTTAGAAAGGCATAAAATATTTGAGTTTATTTTGCTTATATGAATTCAAGTTAAAACACCAACAATCATTTAAAATATATCTGAAAGAATATATAAAGAAAGTTTAAAATTACTTCCTTGTCCCTTTGGAGGAATCTAACAATTTACCAGTTAAAGTTTAGTTCAAAAGAGGAAATATTAAAATGACTTGCTTCTCCCCACCCCCCTCCACAAGAATATGCATTCCAGATTTTTTTTTCCCTACTTAACTGTTTTTTTAAATTGCTGTAACAATTTGTACATAAATTGAATTTTGTTAAGTCATTGGTACAATACTATGCTTCCCTGTATTAGACACAAATAATATTAAAAATAATAATAATAATAATATTCACAAAATTAATAATATTACTGAAATCAATTACTTACGATAAAGAGCAAACCTCATGCTAAAGCTGGTTGAGAATCCTTTCTGGGCCGCCTGAACGAACTTATTCTGTGGATCATTGTGAGAATCCAGTTTGGTGGAAAAGGCGGAGCTAGCAATTACGTCCATTGTGAAAGCACCGTAAATCCTGAAGAAATAATACACTCTATAACAGCGTTTCTTAAATTGTGGGGTGCGCCTACTTAAGGTATACGACTGTGGTTGTGACAACTTTAAAAAAAAAAGGAGATATGGAGATATTTTTGTTACTTTTAGATTTGTTTAGTGCATTTTAAGAAAAATGTGCTAAAATCAAGAAGAGAAAAAGACATTATTTTTCTAAAATGGGAAAAAATAGGTAAAAATTTGTCCAAAAAAATAGCATAAAAGCGGTCCATTCTGTACCAAAGGTTTATGAAAAATTTTCAATTTTTTTTTAATTTAATGTGTTGCTATATTATTCATTTTTGAAATGAGCTTCAGGATAAGAGATATTTTCTTTTTTACAAAAACTAGAGCACTTTATCTCAGTTATTATATGAAATTGCTTAAAAAAACAGTGATTATATTCACATAAGGGACTGTAAATTTTGTAATAAAACAGTGATTGACAAATATGAATGTTAAAACAATTCTACTATTATACAGAACTTACAGAGAAAATTTCAGTTAATTATGTCCAAAACTTTTTAGTAATCGCTGACCCCGTTTGATTATTTTCAAACAATCACATTTCGAGTAAAACGCGTTTTAATGTATGACATCTTGCTTAAGTAATGGCATTTCATCTGCCTTTACTAAAACCCTATACAGTTTTTACTAGAACAGTTTTTGTTCTAGTGAACGGAAAATAATAAACTTGGTATTTTTATAAAGCTATTAAGATGGGCCCATAAAATAAAATCATAAAAAAATTTGTCGATTTTTGGCAAAATTCACTATTTTAGGTTAGTCGGATACCTTAAGGAGGCGTGAGAGATAGCTCTACGAGGGGGGAGGGGCGTGAGAATAATGAAACAACGCATTTTTACCTGTTCCCTGCATTGAAAGTCGCATTCTTCGAACGTAAACGAGGCTGGGGTGTAGCAGGATGTGTGACAATTCCTTGCATTGCAGGGCTCAAGGTTTTACCAAAGTGATCTCTTCAAAATGATTACACGCTGTAACTAACGTCTCAATGCCGGTGGCGACTGTCTCGTAAACTAGTGCACGGTGTGTAGTTCATGGTAACATGGTGTATTTTTTCGGCCAATAAAGGTCTCGTATGGGGGAAAAAATTACGAAACTCTTACTTTTGGAACGTCCTTCTAGTAATCAGAATTCATTTAGACAACTACAGTATGGCTCGAATACTTATCAATTTTATCGGCAAAGTGTTCGAAGCCTTTGGAATAATTTTATGGATAGCAATGCACAGAAAATATCGTACTTCGGAAAGACGTATATATACGTTCGGGGCAATTAACATTTTGGTTGAGTGAGACGTTTATATACGCTGGTGGCACTTAAGATGTTTTTGTCGTATAGTAGCTTTAGCGTCAAGTTTTGTATTATTGAATTGGAAACATTGTTATTCTGTGGAGGGGAGGGGGCGTGATGAAATTATGATTGAATATTGGGTCGCAAATATTGAAAGTTTGAGAAGCACTGCTCTACAACACAAAAAACGAAGCACCAAGAACGAGTTGTCCGACAGAGAAAAAATGAGTGGGTAAAAAAATTATGTACAGAATAGAAAATGATTAAAATTTCAGAAAAATTAAATGATTTGTTTCAGAGTTACAAAGTAACGAGCTCAATAAAGTGTTGACCCACCTCTAGCCTGGATGCAAGTTGCCCCACGAGTGATAAAGTACCCTGAGGAACTTCTGTCAAATTTGCTCCAATTGTCGGGTCAGGTCTTCAACATTCCCTGGTAGATGCAATCGCCTTCTCATCATATCCCAGACATGTTCGACTGGAGAGATATCTGGCGATCTGGCTGGCAAAGGAAGTGTTTTTCAAACTATAAAACAGTTCATAGCAACATGTACCGTATGTGGTCTGACGTTATCTTACCACTGTGCTGTAAGTGGAACTCTAATGACGACCAAAGTGGTCTGGCTGTCAATAGATATGACACCCCAGACCATAACTCCTGGCTGTGTAGCGTGCAATAGGGAAAGCAGTATCGGCACAATGCCCTGGGTGTCTCCAGACACGTCTTCGATGATCATTAGGACACAGTTGGAAGCAGGATTCGTCACTAAGCACTATACGTCCCCAGTCAGCATGATTCCAGCCTGATAGAGCCAAGCTCTACTGTAATCTGGCTCGACAGTGTGCAGGCGTGAGTGGCCGGTGGCAGGTGGCGTAGTGGTCGGTACGAGAGTAAATTTCTTCTACCAGCCGTCTGTGAATGGTCATGGTGGACACTTGTGTGCGGGTCACACATCTGGTGGTTGATAACGATGAATCCAGCGCTGTGACAGCTGATCTGTGGTGGCCCTAGGTCAACCGCTACTATCATAACGCTGAAATCTGCTATTGTCCACCCATTCTTGCCAGTCTCTTCTAATAGCCGCATTGCTTCAACCCATATGACGAGCAATTCTCCGATTTGCCCAACCTGCCTCTTTCAATCCAATGATAAGACCTCTTTCAAATTCTGATAGTTGCTCTTAATGAGCTCGAATCCTACAGCGAGGTATTTTTTCAGTCGTTGAAAGGTATCCTAAATCGCAATGCAATAGAAATTTTGACCATCAAATTAAGAATCGCTTCTTATAGACACCTGCAGAGTGCGTCGTACTGATGCGCTGTAGCTCCCACGATTTGTTCATTGGACACCAAATTTTAATCATTTGCATGTTCGGTAAAAATGTCTTTGCATGCGAAATTTGCAACTCCTTCTTGGTGTATCGTTTTATTTGTCATATATACAGAGAGAGAGAGTATATCACTAGAAACCTCTATTAAGCACACGAACATCTCAAAATAACAGGTGAAAGAATGAAAAGACCTGAATATTGTTCAGTCAGTTTCATTCTTTGTAATTTGGAAACAGGCATTGAAACAGATGACTTTTGTTCATGGACTTGAGATTTTTTCATTATTTATCATTTTTGATTAAGTGTTCTGGTGCTTGTTTAAGCCAGTGGAGGTGTAAGTCCGAGGATAGAACCCGCGACGCAAGGGTCCGTAGCCGCGTAACATAACCACTAGACAAAAGTGTGTGATCATCCTTGCCCGGAGGCAATTACTGGCTCATGAAGATACCACCACAGTACTCCCCCTCTAGTGAATAGTGGATAGGTGAACGAACGATTTTTGCTATAGCGAGAATGTGTAATGAGTGAGTTGTTGCTGTTAATTGGTGGTGTAGCGTCAAGTGAGTCTGATGACTATGGTTAATGCGTCAAGTGAGTCTGGAAGCTTTGGTTGATACGTCAAATAGGTCTGACGACTTTGGTTGATATGTCAACAACTTTGATTTCTCTTGTTGTGGGTAGATGGCGCCACGACAGATAAAAAATAGGTTGCGTTTTTCTTAATTCAGCCAAGGTCACCAATGTGGAGTGTATATCCGGGGGCAGAACCCGCGACGCAAGGTTCCGTAGCCGTTTAACATAACCACTAGAAAAAAGTGATCACCCCTGTCCGGAGGCTGTCATTGGCTTGTGAAGATACCACCACAGCCCAGTCTCTACATATTTTCAATTCTGTGTTTTTAAAAATATAAAAATTTTGGAAATCATTTCCAACTTTTAATACACTATTATTAGCTAAATAAATGTCGATGCAAATGCAGAGGAAGTACAGAGGAATAGTTTTAAAAAGAAGTATATAATCAGCAAGAAATTAGAAAGTACTCAAACAGTAGAATGATTCTAGAATTTAATCTAATTTATAGCAAGTCAAACTATGGAAATGTCGCAACAGAAAGAAGATATAGAAACTGATTAAATTATTCATAAATTATAAGAAGAAATCGTTGACAATAAAGGCATGAAAGGGGCTCTCAAGAAATTTTATTCCATTGAGTGAAAGTTTAATCTGTTAATTAAAATAGCGGTTCAGTATTATTTTCATGAAAACAGAAAGAATGGCACAAAATGTTTAGCAACAGTCCATTTAACACTTCAAAATTATCGTGAAGAAACAAGTGTTTCAATTTTGATTAATTCCTCCACTCAGGTGAATTTCAAGAGGAAAAAAAAAGATAAAAAATATACGCCATTACTTCAGGCTCCATTGATGTGTATTATATAAGTTATGTAGTATTTTAAATAATTTAGCGTCTTTGCATGGAATTAAAATAAACAAAATGGTTGGGAGAGGATAGTACATAAATTAAATTCATCATTTCTAAGTAACTCATTAGGGTTGTTTCTATATCCACAGCAAATAACTTCTTTGAAAAATTAAATGGTTTGTGAGCCTAGATGACGATTTTACGCCAATGATTATCGAAGCTCTCACTCGCCACCATGAGTTACCAGATTTTGACGCCACCAGATTAAGTTTAGATTTTACGAAACAGTAAAGGGAGAACTGTAATTCTTTAAAAAAATCCGTTGAATCAACCTAATTAATTTAAATACTTAAAAACCTTGAATACCTGCACAGATCATAAATACGTCCTGAAAAATTTATAAAAGCTTAACTCACTCTCTGACATTGAAAGGTTTTCCAGTTTTAGTGACATTCTGGAAATTCTTCACAAGTGCTTGAGAACAGTCTTTCACAATGCTGACCATCTGAGAAAAAAATTCAATAATCAAATTACTTGAAATGAATTTCTAATTAATAACTATTAAGCTTCAATATATGATTTGAAATAAATTTGTTGTAGATTTACATATGTGGATATTCTTTTTCTTATTATTTACTTTGTGACCAATCATTCTTTTTAAAATTTCATCAGAATTTATCAAACTGGAACAATGAGTCAAATAATTAAAAACTTATTCTGAAAAAGAAGAACAATAAGGTACAATAATAAATAATACACAGTACAACATGGTATGGTACAATAGTAGTATATGGTTGCACGAAATCAGGACACTCAACAAAATTTTTACGATTCAAAAAGAACTGTTTATTTCGAAATTTTAAGCAACTGCGAAATTGTTCATTACATCCATTAGGCCTCAAATGAAGCATGCTTTGGATGTTGTCAACTGCATATCGCACCACACCGAACGAGCGGTTTACAGTGTTTCCCCCAAATATATATAAATATCTGTTCTCAAATCTACTTCACTGTGTTTTAGAAGCAAGATAAAATTAATCCTCGTATGTATGTGGTGCGAGATTTCAGCAGCTATTTGGATATTTCATATTGTTAACAGATGATGAACTTGTAAAATTAATCTACGTATCATGATTGAAATTCTTTTGTATATATAATTGAATACTAATACTCTGTTTTATTCCATTGTAACCGAATACTCAATAAAAAGATTGCTTCTTCTTAAATTTGTTTGTCATTTTTAAAGCGTTTGTTATTTTTTCACCGTACTATAGATATTGAAAAGAGAAATGAGACATATAATGAAATCTTTTCCACCTACGCAATTCTGCTAAGATAAACTTATACATCTAGACCAGGCATGTCAAACTCATTTGATATCACGGGCCACATGAACTTTTTATATTAAGTTGAGGGCCGTATGTTTTCAATGTTCAAAAAATTAATTAAACAGGATTTTTAGAATGATTATATTCTTATTTATAATATTCAATGTATTACATATTATACATACATAATCGTTTAATATTTCCTTTCATTTTTTTAACTATACATGTTTTATATGCTTTATTGAAAAACAAAAATAAAAGTTGTAATACGAAATACAATTTAATATTTTTTTATAAGATATTTAACATCGTTTGTTTTCTCAAAACGCAAGTCGTCAAAACTTGGTTGAACATTTTGATCTGGTAAAATTTTTAAAAAATGATGATAAATGTTTATCATTTAATCTTGACCTTTCAAAATTTTTGTTATTTTTGCTTAAAGAAAAAAGTTTTCGCATAAATAAATGCTTCCAAACATAGCCCTTCACTATACTCGTAACAAATGATAACATTTTAAGAAACAGATCTACAGATGAATACAAATCTAGAGTTTCAATTTACAAACATTTTTGCTTCAGCAAGGAATCACAATAGATTTCAATTAATTCCATTTGTAAAATTTCATGAATAATTTCACTATCGATAGATAGATGTAAAGTTAAAAATTAAATTGTCATTCAAAATTTTTAAAATTTAGAAAATATTCGATCGAATTCCATCTCTAACAATTTAATTTGGTGAGAATGTTCTGTAAATTTTGATTTAAGTGATTTAATCAATAAATTTTGAAAGCTTTAAAAGTGAGAAGTTTTCTCTTTATGTTTGTAATAATTTTTGTTTGAAAGCGTTAATATCAAATAGCATTGTAACAAAAAGATTTTTGCCTTGTAACTTAAGTTGACTTGTAAGATCAACTGAGAAAACCAAAGGTTTTCTCATTTGATACTTAATCTTTTAATTCAGAAACTTTTTTATCTTTCATCTTTTCTCATCTTTTAATTCAGCATCTTTTTCTTCTTTTATCTTTTCTTATCATTTAATTCAACATCTTTTTCTTCTTTCATATTTTCTCATCTGTTAATTCAGCACATTTATAATTTTTTCTTTGCTTCCAAAATAATAATAATAGTTTTATCCAGAAAATTAAAAAATCGTTTTAACACTTTATGGCTCGAAATTCATTGAACTTTCGAATAATATGTTTGACTGAGATAAATTCACATTCTATATCTTCCAGAAATGAAGCAAATCGACGATGCTAAAGTCTACATGCTGGAGTATATTTACTATTTTACTAACTACTTTAAAACATGTCCAATATATCCAAGTTCATACTCAAGAACAGTACTTGCTATGAAATAATACAATGAAAACGTTTAAAATCACCATGCTGTTTGCTTGTTTCTTTTAATCTCGCTGCTCCTTTAGTAATACTGGTCACAGTAGGTGCGCTATCAGTTGCAAGATAAACCAACATTTTTTCCAAGGAACGTTTTGTCTCAAAACTTCTTTAAATGCATCAAAAATATGTATTATGCATAATACAGGACTCGAATTGACTCAGTTCACGACTATTTCATCACATCTGCTGGTTACAGAATTTCGACTTAAACTTATACATCTCTAAATTTTTTTGTTTGTGCTGGACATAATACCGTTTTTTCTTTCTTTTTTTTTCGAATCTAAGCCACCATCAATTCTAAGCTGCACCCCAAATTCTCAACAAATTTTTGTGAAAAATGAAAAATTGTGTAAAAGGGTTTATCGATATCAAATTTTACGAAATTAAAATAAATTTAAAATAAGAACTAATGAGAAAGGAATAATTATTTATTTTATCAGTATTATAAACTTTTAATTACACTGTTGGCCACCGTAAATGCAACACCCTGAAGGAAGCACACAAATAACATGAAATTTACAACATGCATTAGCGAAGGTGAGATATGCAATTTCAGCGCAGACACACATCACGCAAGCCTGTGGCGCCACCTCAAAGCACTATTTAAGGCTTGGAGATTTCGACGATTTCAAGTTCGGCAATTGTGTTTTTCTTGTGGTTTTTTCAAAAGACGATCAGTTATGTCTCGTAGAAAACAGCGATCAGCTTTTGATCAAGTATCCGAGTTTGACAGAGGAAGGATAGTGGCCTACCGGGATTGTGGATTATCTTTCAGGGAAATCGGTAGTCGTGTTGGATGAAACCAAATAACTGTAATGCGGATAAGTAACCGTTGGATACAGGAGGGTACGACGGACCGACGTGGTTGATCGCATCCATCTTAGTGCAACACTTCACGTGAGGACAGGCAAATTGTGCGGATGACAGTGATGGATCGCTCAGTCACATCAACAACCATAGTACAGCACATTGTGTCCGTAACGTATCATTCAGTGTCTGCGCGTACCATTCGACGCCGTTTACAGCAGACTGGTCTGTCCGCAAGACGTCCATTGCTTGGTCTACTATTGACGCAGAACCACAGACGTCTCCACCGCCAATGGTGCGATAAAAGAAGGATGTGGGCGGCAGAATCGAATGAAGTTGCCTTTACTGACGAGTCACGCATCTGTCTGCAACACCACGATGGTCGGATTGGAGTCTGGAGACACCGTGGAGAGAGGATGCTGAATGGCTGCATTATGCACCGCCAAACTAGTCCTGCACCAGGTATTATGGTATGGGGCGCGCGCGGTATTGGATATCACTCTCGCACTCCTCAAGTACGTATTGCCGGTACTTTAAATAGCCAGCACTACATCTCCGAGGTGTTGGAGCCAAATGTCCTTCCTTACCTTCAGGGCTTGGCCACATCCCTATTTCGACAGGATAATGCGCGACCACACTTGGCACGGCATTGTCCAAAGGTTCTTCGTCAATCACCAGATTGAATTGCTTCCCTGGCCGGCTTGCTCTCCGGATGTTTCGCCGATAGAAAACATGTGGTCCATGGTTGCTCAACGATTGACCCATATTACACCCCCATCTGCCACACCAGATCAACTTTGGCAACGTGTGGAAGTTGCTTGGACTGCTGTACCCCAAGAATACATCCAAAGTCTCTTTGAATCAATGCCGAGGCGTGTGGCAGCGGTGATCTCCAACAATGGCGGCTACTCTGGCTACTGATTCTAGCAGGAACCACACTTCACACAAGACTATAAATTTAATCATTTGATACTTGGTCACCATGTTATCTACAGAATAAATTTTGTTGTGCTATCTCTTGTCTTTCTTGGTGTTGCATTTACGGTGGCCAGCAGTGTATATGCATGCCCACGTAATTGCTCTAAGTACCCTATCCCACAAATTTCTTTCCCTTTGATTCTAAGCAGCGCCCGATTTTCAGCAGCATTAACATTGGGGGAGTAACGTTCGAGTAAATACGGAAATTCCTCCGCTTTATAATTAAGCAATCACTAATAAATTCTTCTTCAGTAAATGGTTTAGATTTGTGCTTACGATTAAAAAAGTAATAATATATAACTATTATTTACTGCAGTTGTATTATCTTCAACAAATTTAGGTGGCTGCGGTAGCCTAGCGGTCACACAAGGTAACGAACTCGAGTCATATGAGTTTGAGCCTTGTACCAATGAATCTGATGCAACATATTTGTGCCATAAAGCCTTTTAAAATCATATTCCTTAGCAACTGAATTACAGTTTTCACAGTCCAGGCACAATATTTTATTCTTGCTTTGGGCATAAAAATATTGCAGTTCCCAATTTTCTTGAAAGTTACGATATTCATCGTCAGTTTACATTTTCTTACTCTGTTCTAGAAGTTTGACTATGTTTCTATTAAATAACTTTCTATTTTAATATGAATGAAAACCAAAATCCACTTTTATTCACAAACTATTGAGTAAGCTCTACATTTTGTCTTGGCAATCTAGGGTTTTTAAATTTAAAAAAAGTAATACTTCAACTGCTTCTAAAGTCACGCTATTCGTCTCTCGCCGATTGAACTCTTCAAAGAGAAATAAAAGTCGCGCACACGATGAATCGTAATGCGATCTCTATAGCAAATGACATTCATAAATGCATTTAGAGTTTTATTAAAAAATAATTTATTTTTGAAAATTAAATGAGAAATAATTTAATAAAATATTAAAAATAATTTGCATTTAAAGGCTATTTCTATAATTAAATAGGATTTTTTTAAGAACAAGAATAGATAACAGGTTTTAATATGTTGTAAATTTTTAAAAGTTTAACGGAAATGTGAATTTCAAAAAAAAACCTTAAAAACCCTGATTTTGTAAAATGTAATTTTTTTTGTAAAATGTCTTCGCGGGCCGCAACCTATGTACTGGCGGGCCGCATGTGGCCCGCGGGCCGCGTGTTTGACATGCCTGCTAGACCATCGAATCTCTGCTCCAATTCTACGGAAAGATATTATGTAATCATGCTTGTATATTCTAAGCCATCATCTTCACGATAACGTCTCATTATAAATACATTTTGAAAGTTTTTAATGATCTCATTGTATAAATAGAATTGCTATTTTTCAATGTCATATTTCGCACAGCGCCTCAGCCATTGAATTGTTCCTTAGCCACTTAGTGTCGCAACCATCGTCATCTGCGCTACACGTTGAATCACTACGTTTGAATAGACCTTCACTCTCAGTGCGATTTCGAAGTGTTTTCAAGTTTCTGTTCTGGCTTTTTGCTACATTTTCAATCGGTGTTGTGATTTATCTGGTACAATCTACATACAATTTTGGTTTTAATCAGACACATATTTCGATTTAAAGACCCAAACACATTTTGACATCAAATGAAATTCTAGGAATATCGTACAGTTTTAATTACTACAAAAGAAAATAACCTAGATACCTGGATAAAATTTATTCATTCTTGTCTACTTATTACATATTAAAGCTATCGCAGTAGCCCCTTAATCTACGTGACGCAACAAAAAAAAACAGACAAGTTTATAAATGCTAGACGACTGGCCCCGAATAGGGGTTTCTTTTGGTCCCAGAAGCCTAATACGTGTACTTAATGACTGTACAGTTTCAGGTAGGTGGTTCAAATAGACAAGGTCAATAGCTTCTGGCCAAACTATTAATGTTCATTTTTTTTTGTACATAATAATGATTTCAGGAAACCGTAGATTGAACTAATCTGGAATATAAACATAGAGGGGTTCACAAGTTCATTCAATTTCATAATTTAAAAAGCTGAAATCGCATGGTATCTGTGAATGAATCTTTTATCCATCAATGTGTTAAAAAGACCAAAGAGATTAGCAATGAGAGTGGAAATACAACAACTCACCTTCTTCGAAGAAGAGTATGGAGCAGAAGTCATGTTATCTGTTTATGGGACTATCATGAACATCGCCATCTTAACAGTTTACCCGGAGAAGGGACGGATCTATCCGCGTCCTTTCCTTAATCCTTTTGGGGAATCTTTGGTCTATCAATTCCAGTTTATTCACAACCAACCCTCTGAAGAAGAAATCCTGATTACTCAGATTAGGTCGACTATAAATACACTGCTGGCCACCATAAGTGCAACACCAAGAAAAACAAGAGATAGCACAAAAAAATTTATTTTGTAGATAACATGTTGACCAAGTATAAAATGATTAAATTTATTGACTTCTGTGAAGTGTGGTTCCAGCCAGAATCAGTAGCCAGAGTAGCCATCATTGTTGGAGATCACCGCTGCCACACGCCTCCGCATTGATTCAAAGAGACTTTGGATATGTTCTTGGGGTACAGCAGACCAAGCAGCTTCCACACGTTGCCAAAGTTGATCTGGTGTGGCAGCTGGGGGTGTAATCTGGGTCAATCGTTGAGCAACCATGGACCACATGTTTTCTATCGGCGAAACATCCGGAGAGCGAGCCGGCCAAGGAAGCAATTCAATCTGGTGATTGACGAAGAACCTTTGGACAATGCGTGTCACGTGTGGTCGCGCATTATCCTCTTGAAATATGGCTGTGGCCAAGTCCTGAAGGTAAGGAAGGACAACTGACTCCAGCACCTCGGAGATGTAGCACTGGCTGTTTAAAGTACCGGCAATGCGTACTAGAGGAGTGCGAGAGTGATATCCAATACCGCCCCATACCATAATACCCGGTGCAGGACCAGTGTGGCGGTGCATAACGCAGCTGTTCAGCATCCTCTCTCCACGGTGTCTCCAGACTCGAATCCGACCATCGTGGTGTTGCAGACAGATGCGTGACTCGTCAGTAAAAACAACTTCATTCGATTCTGCCGCCCACATCCTTCTTTAATCGCACCATTGGCGGTGGAGACGTCTGTGGTTCTGCGTCAAGGGTAGACCAAGCAATGGACGTCTTGCGAACAGACCACTCTGCTGTAAACGGCGTCGAATGGTACGCGCAGACACTGAATGATGCGTTACAGACTCAATGTGTTGTGGTATGGTTCGTGATATGTGACTGAGCGATCCGTCACTGCCATGCGCACAATTTGCAGGTCCTCACTTGTAGTGGTGCACTGAGGTGGATACGAATGACCACGTCGGTCCGTCGTACACTCCTGTATCCAACGGTCATACATCCGCATTATAGTTGTTTTGTTTCGTCCAACATGACTGCCGATTTCCTTGAAAGGTAATCCACAATCTCGGTAGGCCACTATCCTTCCTCTTTCGAACTCGGATACTTGATCAAAAGCTGATCGCTGTTTTCTACGAGACATAACTGATCGTTTTTTGAAAAGACCACAAGAAAAAACACAATGGACTAAATTCATGTGACGTCATAATCACATGTTAATTTTTAACCACGTGTTTTTAGCCAATCAAGTTCAAAAACACATGTGACGTCATATTCATGATAAATGCAATTATCTATTTTCAGCAAATCAGTTCATGCACTTCGTTGTTGCCAAATTACGCTTTTTACAGAAACTGTTTTTTAAAAAAATTAATATTTGTCACTTTATTTAAAAGTACATGTATAAAACAAGACTTTTTTTTCTTTAATTTTAAAATCTTTTTGCAGAAATTTCTTTTTATAACTCTTGAGCATCTTTACCCAATTATGCAATTTGAAATTTTTCCTAAGTTTTACAAATAGAATAAAAAGTACGAGCTATAGTTTACTATCTGTTTTGAATTCAATATAGAACACGTGTTTATATTATCATGGGACCGTCATGAATTTAGTCCATTTGCCGAACTTGAAATCGTCGAAATCTCCAAGCCTTAAATAGCGATTTGAGGTGGCGCGACAGGCGTGCGTGATGTGTGTCTGCGCTGAAATTCTAATCATTTGCATATCTCACCTTCGCTAATGCATGTTGTAAATTTTATGTTATTTGCGTGCTTCCTTCAGGGTGTTGCATTTACGGTGGCTAGCAGTGTAGTCCAGGCTTTCAAGCTAACAAGAGAGAGAAAGTGAAGAGATAAGATAGATTGCTACTGATCAGGTATTATACCATTTTATTGCGTATTTCAGAGATTTGATAGGTGATAGATTGAAAGTGACGATTTGTCACTTAAGTTTAATTATTGCTCAGATAATTGGGATAGTAGATTAAATCCTGAAACAAGAGGGTCGATATTTAAAGTTTTCTCATAACTCGCGCATCTCGTTATTAATCCACATATTGCTAAGTTTGAGAACATCTCTTCTCGTTTAAATTATTTGAATTGTGTTGATAAATTGTGTGTTCAATAAATAGATTGATTGTTGATATGGCTAGTCAACCTTTCCTTCCTCCCACAGCTCTAGGGGGGACTGAGAGAACATCTCAGTCCTTACAGTGTCTATAAGCGCACGCTGCCGAATAAATTGGATGACACTTTGATCGGCTCGAAATGATTACCAAAGGCATCCGACTTTTTGTCGATTTGCTTATTCATCTCGGGCTGAGGTAGAGTTACAAATTTTAACATATCTGCTCTATAATCCCGAGATTTCGCCTCCAACGACTTTTATTCCTAGAACTCAAAAACTGATTGTTGATAAGATTTCGACAACACAAATGACCAGTGGTCTTAAGACCCATTGAGCCCTGATCTCCTAAGCAAAAGTAGACCTCACCTGCAACCCTTTAAATAGAAAGTATGTAGCATATGTTATCAAATACTCTTGTATAAACGGGAATCCATAACAAATAAATGAGCAGTAACATAATGATAATGAATGGTGACAGGCCTAGACACGAATGATGGACATAATAACGCAATCTTATCTGTGTTGTCATGTTATTCGAAATTCCCAATTTTTCGAAGAATAAGACTGGGAATGGCATTTGATGATTAAAACAAGTAATATAAAAAAAAATTTAAATCAATTCTTACTTAGGCCAACAAAAAAAAACTATTTTAGTTACTTTTTATCGAATAATTACAATTAATATAAATATGTATATACATATGACAGAATCACAATATTAAGTGGCAATTAATTTTTATTAATTATCATTAAAGTATCGTATTGTCGTCCAAAACAATCATGTATATAAAATTTTAGTTCGCCTGAATGTTTTAAAATGTGAGGGAAAAAAATCTTTTAAAGTTTTGACCCATGTCGCTAAAAATGAAGCCAACGTGACTGTATCAGTAATTATTTAAATAATTAGTTTCAGTTAATTAATTTTAATTAATTATAGTTAAATTATCGTATTGTCACCCAAAACAATTGTCTATAGAAAATTTTAGCTCAAATGAGCACTTTAAAATGTGAGGGAAAAAAACATTTTAAAAGTTTTGATACTAGTCGCCAAAAGTAGTGGTTATTTAAGACCTTCTTTCTGCACGAAGTTTTCGAGAGCCTTTAAGAAACAGTATTAGGTCAATGAGAGGTTTGATGTACACTGAGTGAGGTGAAGTTTTATATCCCAGTTCGTTCAATCTCAGTGCAGTCATTTGTAAGGCATGCTGTCTGGTGTTGTCATGCAGAAGACATGGCTCTTCTGGATTGACCAATGTTGGACATAAATGTTGTAGTTTTTGGTGTGTTTTGTCGATTTCCTGGTGATTCTTCTCTGGTGTAATTACTTTGCAGGCATTGACATCAAAACAGAGGAGTATGGGTGTTCAGCACTCCCCTCCTATATACTAAAAGATTTTAAATTTTTAGTATAAAGATTATGCCTCATCAACATATTTTTGAAAATGTAAACTTCTCCCGGAGAATAGTATCTATACGCTTCTGTGTCAGGATTCAGGAAATTATAGTGAATGATTCCCCTCGACGACAACCAAACAGTAATCATAACC
This sequence comes from Trichonephila clavata, assembly GCA_019973975.1. Classification (NCBI taxonomy): domain Eukaryota; kingdom Metazoa; phylum Arthropoda; class Arachnida; order Araneae; family Nephilidae; genus Trichonephila; species Trichonephila clavata. Next base: position 16,187 of record BMAO01027917.1, read on the forward strand.
TTCTTTTGATGCAACCTCATTTTGAGAAGTGTTTCGGTGTTTCATCTCTGTCCAACTACTGCAAGGAACACCATCTGTACTCGTATGGAATCCATTTTTCGTCGCATGTCAAAATGCGATCAAGAAAGTGATCATTTTTGTTGCGAAGAAGTTTTACTTATAGGTACTATGTTAATCTATATATATAAAGGAGAAAAGAGAGAGAGAGTGACTCACACACACACTCACTCATCACGATATCTCCGGAACTATTAAATCTATGGACTTGAAATTTGGTATGTATGTTCCTTTCATGGAGCAGAGATCCATTGAGAACGGATTTCGAGAAAATAGACCCCAAGGGACGTTGCGGAGGATTAAGGGCGTTAAAGATAAATATTCCCATTTTGGAACTATTAGACCAGGGATGGCGAACCAGTGGCCGTGTGCCATTAATGGCACTTGACGCAATATTTTGGGCCCACCACCGATCAAAACGATTTCCTTTTTGTTTTTCAAAATAACAAAGTTTACTATGAATTTTTATGAACAAGCGCGAGTGATCGGTCGCGGGGTGCACATTTGTTTGTTATCGTCTTAAGGTAAAACAATTACGTTCGCGTCGTGGACTACAATTGCTTATGATGCAAAGTTTATCTACGCATGGCATAATCAATTTCGTTAGCCCAACTGTATTTTAGAGTTTTTTGTGTTATATTTACGATTTTTAACTGTTATTTAATATGGCTAGTTAAGTAAAAGCACAAAAAGGGCAAGAGTAAGCGAATTTCAAACTTGGTGAACCGAAAAATATGGCATTACTAATAAAGGAGACAAAGCGGCATGTGTTTTATGTTCTGGAACAGTGGTACGCAGAATATCGTCTGTAAAACGGCATTTTGAAACAAATCATAAACCCTCTTGTCAGAATAGTGCGCCTCAGCAAAAATAATTAACCACTTTGAAGCCATTTGACAGATAACTCCAATTCACAGCATGCTTTCTACTAAAAGAGTAACATCTCACAATCCTAATATAAGTTATTTGTCATCCAATCCACAACTACAGAAGTCACACTACTGCTACTTTATAATTTGAATTACACGTATAACTAAAAAATTTACAACTGTTCTGTGCCAAAAGTAGATGTTTGAGCAGTTAGTATTTAGTTTAATTATTGCCTTCAATAATTGCAAGTCAAAATTATGTGGGTCACATCTATACCTCATTAAACACTTCTTTATAAAAATGGCAGGTTGATCCATAAAGGTTCGCCACCACTCTATTAGACCAACAGAAATTTGATAGGTCAATTACATTTATAGAGCAGAGTTCCGTTAAGAACATGTTTTGAGAAAATTGACCCCAAGGGGTGGTGCGACGGCTTAAGGGGTTAAATATTCCCAAAATTCTACCAATGAAGCAATCAAATCTGTCAATTTTTTGATCAATTTGCTTTTTTGATACTAGAATGTAAATAAGAGGTTTGGTCATGGATAAAAGGAAATCGAAACTGCCCCGTAGCTCAGTAAAAAAGGCATAAAAGTAAATATTTTTCTGTGTGTGTTTGATAGAAGGGCTATAATAATTTATTAAAATAAAAGCTGAAAAAAAGAGAGTTTTAATATTTTGATCCATTTTGTTTTGTGCAATGTTGCTTGGGTCTTTATGTGTCTTAGGAGCTATTAGACATACAGTCTTGAAATTTGGTAGGCATGTTTCTTTCATGGAGCATAGATCCATTACAAAAAGGGTTTTGCAAAAACTGACCCCCAAGGGGCGTTACAAGGGCTTAAGGGGTGTTATAAATAAATATATTCGCGTTTTTAGACTATTAGACCTATATACTTAAAATTTTGAAGGAATGTTCCTTTCATGGAGTAGAGATCCGCTAATAAATGGTTTTTTGTGAAAATAGACCACCAGAGGTATAATAGCATTGAGTTGATGCATAATTATCCGGCGTTTATATCAGCGCGTTTTTCATCAGTGAAAATTAGCGTTTTGTTTTTCATTTTTGTATAAAAATAATCTTCTCAGTTGTTTTAGAAAAATGCGTGTTGAAAGCCATAGTCATGTTCGCCATATTATGCTCTACCACTTCGAGAAAGGATGGAAAGCAGCACAGTCATTTGGCGCGATCTCAACGAACTTTTTGGCAAAGGAACAATCAGCGAAAGTTATTGTAGGTCTCTGGTTTGCCCGTTTCAAATCAGGTGATACCAGCTTGGAAGGATAAGCCAGGCAGGGTCGGCCATCGGATTTCGACAATCAAGCTCGGGATCGAAGATCGGATGACTTGGTGGCCGATGTCAAAGCGTGGAGCTCCTCTATGATTCGTGTCTTTTTCGCTCATGGAATCGACCGTCTGCCAAGCAAATAAGAAGCAGTAATTGAAGTAGACGGTGACTACGCTCCCGAATAATCGTTTAAACATGTTTTTGTCAAATATTGTTATTGATTTTGTTAAATAAAATTTGTTGAAAAAACCCTGGATAATTATGCATCAACCCAATATAAATGCCGTTACCGAAAAATATTCTCGTTTTGGAACTATTAAATCTAGATTTGAAATTTAGCTGGCATGTTTCTTTCATGGAATAGAGATCCGTTAAGAAAGGGTTTTTCGAAAATTGACATCTACGGAGGGTTGTGAGTTCGTTTTATGTAAAAAAAAAATTTCCTTTTATAAATAACTAAACCTAAAAAAATTTAAATTTAGAAAACATATAGCTTTTGCTAAGCAGAGATCAAATAAGAAGGGGGTTTTCAAAAGTTGATCCCCATGGACGTTACGGGGGAGTTATAAATAAATAAATAAAGATCCTTTCCCTTACTATTAGAGCTACAAATTACAAATTTGGCAAATATAATTTTTTGTTTAGCAGAGATTTGCTAAAAATGCCTTTTTATTTATTGTTTGATTGGCCCTTCACTAAAATTTAACACAAAAAATTTATTTTTCCTTCTATCTCTATTGTTTTATCTTTCAATTCTCCCGTGCGAAGAACGGGTGTACCAGCTATAGTACAAATATAGTATATTTAAGTATAAAATGGTAATATTCTGTAATATATTCAGGATTATACATTTTGTAGTGTATGAGTTTTGATAGCATTTTTTACAGATTTGACACGGCTTTCATAAAATAAAATAGAAATAAAATATATACTCCTACTAACCCTCCTTATCTTGCCAGTTGTGAAGGTGGGGGATACGATGCTTCTCACTCGTTTCCAGTCTTCACCTCGCAAATTTGGCAGCATGCTGTCCACCACCACATTACCAGAATGCACTTCCTAAAAAAAACTCCAAAAAGAAACTTATAATATATCATCAGGGTTCTTACGTTAAAGCTCACACAATCCTAAATCTGCAGTTACCCCAGTTAGGGTTTTGTATAAATTATAATTACCATGGATTCTTAAGGTATCAGACTACCCTAAAATTGTGAATTTTGCCAAAAATTGACAAATTTTTTTTATGATTTTATTTTATGGGCCATCTTATTAGCTTTATAAAAAATACCAAATTTTTCATTTTCCGTTCGCTAGAACAAAAACTAAGAGTGTTTTAGTAAAAGCAGATGCCATTACTTTAAGCAAGATGCTATACTTTAAAACGCGTTTTACTCGAAATGTGATTTTTTGAAAATAATCAAACTGGGTCAGCAATTGCTAAAAAATTTTTGAACATAATTAACAGAAATTTTTTCTGTAAGTTCTGTATAATAGTAGAACTGTTTTAACTTTCATATTTATCAATCACTGTTTTATTACAAAATTTAAAGTCCCTTATGTGAATATAATCACTGTCTTTTTAAGTATTTTCATACAGTAACCGAGATAAAGTTCTCTAGTTTTTGTAAAAAAGAAAATATCTCTTATCCTGAAGATCATTTCAAAATAAAATAATATAGCAACACATTAGATTGAAAAAACTGAAAATTTGTTCATAAACCTTTGGTGCAGAGTGGGCCGCGTTTATGTTATTTTTTGTCTATTTTTACCCATTTTTTCCCATTTTAGTAATAATAATTTCTTTTTCTCTTCTTAATTTTAGCACATCTTTCTTAAAATGCACTAAACAAATCTAAAAATAACAAAAATATCCCCATATCTCTTTTTTTAAAAAAAAAAAATTGTCGCAACCAGTCCGATACCTTAAATTAGTTGTTTTTTAATTTAAAAGTAATAATTCTTGCGGGAAAAATAGATTGCTTCAAATATTTAAAAAATACATCTTTAATGGGATTCAGCTGACTAAAACCAGTCAAAACAAATCATATAAATTTTTTTAATTCATTTCCTACTCCGTTAGAAAACGTTCTGGTGTTATTTGTTGCAGCCAGCTGTAACTTCAACATAAATAACGCAGAATAAATTGAAAATTTTAAAAATTAAATTTAATTAAGAACTAACATTTGAAAAAAGTGTATTAACATCAAGTGTCATCCGGTACTTTTCCCCCAAGCAAATTTACAATATTTTTTTGTATTTTTAATTGAAAACAGAAATGTTAAAAATATTTAAGCTAAAGTTAAATGAGGTGGGGCCATTTCACTAAATTAGTTCAATTAATTGTTTTTATTATAAATATCTCACCTGCCTACCTCATCTAATGTTACATTCTTAATAATTTATAGATTGTCTATATGTGTGTCATTAAACCTCATTTTGAATAATTTTTGAATAATGATCAAAAAACTATATATATATAATGGGATTTTTTCAAATCTCACATATGTATATATTGATAAAACAATGTTTCCAGTCAACAAAATGAAAAACAAGAATTATCTTGCTACATTGTGTACTATTATAAAAATTTAAATAAATTATTTAAAAAAAAGTTATATCTCACTAAGCACGTACGTATCAAATTCAACTATTTACTCCCTCTTTAACATAAAGTAAAAATATATCATGTGTGATAGATTTTTAAAATTTCTCTTACACTGCTCTCCCATATGTTTCAATGAATCTGCGTTTCCTTTGATTTTAAGCATTTCTGTCATAAATTCATGTAGTAAACATTTCGAGCATTTCTTCTAGAACTATATTTTAAGTAGATATATTGTGAAAGCTAAGTTATTGTAACACTGACCCTTCTATTAGCAAAAGATGGAAACTCCTTCACCAAGATCTCACGAACTAATTTCAAGTCTCCAACTGACAAAAGAGGTCGGTTGCCTTCGAAATGCCTACAGAGAAAAGAAAGAAAAAAAAGCATTATTAAATACTCAATGTTCAAAATAATTTTTTATGAACTGGGGAGTTATTGACAAAACAATTTCTTTTTTTCGAACTACAAGGACTATATTAATGGAATTTGGTTTTCATTTTCCTTTTGTTGAATTGAAATCCACTAAGAACGGTTATTTGGGAGAACGACTCTCAATGTGGTTGGGGGAGAGGAGTATATTGATAATAAAAATTTCGTTTTTGCTCTATTAGATTTAGACTTGAAATTTGGCTTCCATGTGTTATTTTACGGAGTAGAGATCCATCGAAAATTGGTTCTGCGGAAATCCACTTTGTTATAGGGTTACGAAAGGGCAAAAATCATTCTATACTTCAATTTTAGAGATTATTAGAAAATACAAATTAGAAGTTCTGTCCTTTTTTTTTTATCAAGAGGCGAGAGTTACAGGTATATTTTTCAATATACAATCAAATTCTTAATGCTAGTACTTAGATATCAAGAATTTATATATATAAACAGTATATATTTATAAAATATCATGAAATACCAGCCAAAGCGGGTGGGTAACGGCTAGTGTATATATATATATATATATATATATATATATATGTATATATATATATATATATATATATATATATATATATATATAGCAGTAAATGAATTAAAAAGAAGACTAATAAATCCTAAGAATCTTAAGATCAGACCGAAAGAACCAAGAACATGGAACCATGACAAACCAAAAAAGAGAAATGTAGCTAGAGTGGAAGGCTATTATGATTTCTCGAGCTGTCATTGGTTTAGGACAGTGAAACAGGATTAAACAATGTTTGTGAGATCTCAACCTTCTCCTACAGCAGAAATTTTCGACACAATAGCTCCTAATATAAACTAAGGCAAAAGCCTAAAACCACGTGGGTGAATATAACAGCAATAGAATAGAGATTGCAATATTAAATTGCTATAAAATAATGTTAAGATTACTGTCATAAAAAAATTTTTATACTTGAACTAGAAAACTAGTGTATTCATAGAGCACAAATAAACATGTTGAATAATATATAACAAAAATAAGCATAAAAGAAAATACAATAAATTAGAAAATTTCCGAATAAATATGTACAAATAGGAAAAAAAAACTTGAGTAAAATGAAGAAAATACACAAAAAACCTAACAAAATAATAGTAATAAAAACCAAAGATGTATTAATTAAAGACAAAGTAAAAAATTGAAATAAGAAGAAAAAAGTAAAATAAAATTAAATAAGATAACCAAATATTATAACAAAACTTATTACAATACTGATATATATATATATATATATATATATATATAAATGCATATCTATCTTGTTTTGCTCAAATTTGTAATCGTTAATAAAATACTTCCTATTCATCCGTTCAAGTTCCAATACATTTTTTAAACTGGTAGTGTGGATGACACTTACAGTTTTTTCAAACATTAATTCATGAATTAAATTTTAATTTTTAATTTTAAAAATATTCTGCGTTATTTCTGTCGAAGTTACAACTAGTTGCAACAAATAACGCCAGTATGTTTTTCTAACTAAGTAGGAATGAACTTTAAAAAATTTTTCATATTACTTATTAAAGGGTAAATGGTATACCAATTGAAGAAACCAATCACCATAAGAAACCACGTCAGTTGCTAGTCCAACGATGGAAAAAGTGTCAGCGTAGTATAGCGTAGGTTCATTCGCACACAGTCGAAGAAAAGAGAGCAGCAGCAGTCTGGCATGCCCAAAATTATTCAAGTACAAATCACGACCGCAGACAGAAATGTGCTGACAACGGGGTCACCAATTAAAATGCATGTTGTGATCCGATATGAAAAGCACATGGACTAAAGAGTCCCAAGAACGCACACAGATCGTGTATGATATAGAGATCATATTTTGTTTAAGTCGCTGGTGTTGAATGTTCAGAGATTGAAAGCAGGCTGTGGAAGATAAAGTTCGAAGTGGGCATCCCTCCCCATCCACGAAAAAAAAACATTTCCTCAGAGTATTTTCACCTGTTACCCTGCATTGAAAGTCGCCTTCTCAGGACGTAAACGAGGCTGAGGTGTAGCAGGATGTGTGACAATTCCTTGCATTACAGTACTCATCATGGTTTACCAAAGTGGTTTACCAATGGCATTTTCACCTGTTACCCTGCATTGAAAGTCGCCTTCTCAGGACGTAAACGAGGCTGAGGTGTAGCAGGATGTGTGACAATTCTTGCATTACAGTACTCACCATGGTTTACCAAAGTGGTTTACCAATGGCATTTTCACCTGTTACCCTGCATTGAAAGTCGCCTTCTCAGGACGTAAACGAGGCTGAGGTGTAGCAGGATGTGTGACAATTCCTTGCATTACAGTACTCATCATGGTTTACCAAAGTGGTTTACCAATGGCATTTTCACCTGTTACCCTGCATTGAAAGTCGCCTTCTCAGGACGTAAACGAGGCTGAGGTGTAGCAGGATGTGTGACAATTCCTTGCATTACAGTACTCATCATGGTTTACAATTGCATTTTCACCCGTTACCCTGCACTAAAAGTCGCCTTCTCAGGACGTAACCGAGGCTGGGGTGTAGCAGGATGTGTGACAATTCTTTGCATTGCTGTACTCATGGTTTACCAAAGTGATCTTTTACAAATGATTACACTCTGCGACTAATATCTCAATGACGGTGGCGACTATATCATAAACTAGTGCAAGATGTACAGTTCATGGTGACATGATGTATTTTTTCTACAATAAAGGTCTCGTGTGGAGAAAAAAAGTGACGAAATTTACTTTTGGAACGTTCTTTATAGTAATCTCGATTTATTGAGATAACTGTAGCATGGTTCGTATACTTATCAATTTTATAGGCAAAGTATTCCCGAATTTATGCTCTCAAGAAAAGTCTTATGGCAGTGTTTCTCAAACTGTGGGGCGCACCCCTCCCCTAGGGGAACGGGATAACTGTACGAAGGGGGTGCGAGTATATTGAAATATCGAAAACACAATATTATTATTAAAATTACTAATTTACTGAAAGTAAACAAAAAAAATGCATTCTGACATAATAGAAAATAAAATTAACATTTGCACTGATATAATACAGTTATAAAAGTATCAGTAGAGCATAATGTATTTTATAATTAATTTAATAA
>BMAO01027918.1:0-23265 GCA_019973975.1 Trichonephila clavata
AAATGAAATTTTCCTGGTTCACTTTCTTCCAATTGAGGAAATAGCCACAGTTGTAGAGCATCAAGATATGAAGAATCAGTTATAGTTCGTTCTCCGAAAGCGAAAGACCTTTACACTTTACACTGAGATATGGCACAAAAACCATTCATTTAGGTGAGTCTCGTTGCAATTCCAGCACCTCGTGAGGATTTTCTAAGCTCCAGATGCATGCATTATTAGTGTTTACCTGCCGATTGAATTGAAACATTGATTCATCACTGAATACGACATAATCCATAAAATTTTCATTATCAAGCGTCAACATGTCATTTGCGAATTTGGTGCGTAAACCGTAGTCTGTCGGTTTTAGAGCTGGTAGCAACTGCAAACGATAAGGACGTAGTTCTAAGCGTTTGCGTAAGACTTTCCAACAGTCGTCACTGACATTGCTAATTCAAGACTTGTGTGCCAAATTGATTTCTTTGGGTTGCATAAAATAGTCTCGCGTTCGAGAAACACTCTAAGCCTTGGTCGTCCCGTACTTTTCCCTTTACAAAGACAACCATTTGTTTCAAACTGATGATACCATCTGCGAATGTTATTATCGATTGGAGGTTGACAAATGAACTTAATACAGAACTCTCGTTGCACAGTTATAGCAGATTCTGTCTTTGCAAACTGGAGAACACAAAACGCTTTATGTTCACTAGTTGCCATTTTTTACTAGCGAGCTGATCAGCGAGAAAAGAGGGGAAAGTCAGCATACGTTTCAAGTGCACGCGCACACATGCCAGCAAACAAAACTGATTCAGTTTCTTTTTCACTTGATGTATGTGTCCTACTAATATGTTATATGTAATAAATACTATAAAACTTTAAAACTCCGATATTCTCTTAGAAACACCCGGTATATTCTTCCGTTTGTATATCAAGTTTTTTTTTTCTTTTCAAAGAAAAATTTGTTGTGTGTCCTACCTACCACGGCCCGTCAATTTAAACGGTGGTAAAAATATTTTATGTACCATTTTTTTAAGTTTAAATAATCCGTACAAACTAACGATTATCTCAGAGTCAGTTGCAAATGAAAAGAGTAAAGAACACCAATACTGAGTACAGAGTTTCAAGTAGAGTAGCTCTATATATATATATATATATATATAAAGCGTTTCTTATGCAATTTTGTTACGATTGCTTATTTAAAGGAAATAAAGTAAAGTATTAAAAAACTTGGATTAATTTTTTTTATTGCTTACACAGTTATGTGGTGAATATTTTTCCTAAAGCTTTCAAAGCGTTTCAAAATTACAAAATACTTAGAAAAAATAACGGGCCTACAGAGTGTTCAGTATGCGATGAATAAGAAATTTCTGGAACTGAAAAGAAAACGTGAAAACAAATAAAGAGCTACTTACAAGACTCAGAAGATAAAGAGATTGATATAGAATATGAGAATATTATAAAAAAGCGGAAAGGGCAGAAAAGAAATGGTTTTATTGACGTCCGAAATTGAGACAGATATTAACACTAAACATACCATAACGGGTCAAAAGACCGGTTTTCCTATGGTAGAGAATAAGTATGTATTAAGTGTCAGAATATTTAGTGTTAAGGATCAACGAATCAAAACTGCAGCTGACGGAACACTTTTGGAAGAAATAGACGGAAATTCTAACTTACAAAGACACCAGGGCATAATATCTTCGGAATGTGTATGGCCCTACAGGATATGTTAAAAAACGTCAGATAAAGAAAAGACAAATGAAGACTACATTTTCTTTTATCATTGATAAAAGACAATGCCGTATAATGGGAAGTGTGTGTGTGTGTGTGTGTGTGTGTGTGTGTGTGTGTGTGTGTGTGTGTGTGTGTGTGTGTGTGTGTGTGTGTGTGGTGTGTGTGTGTGTGTGTGTGTGTGTGTGTGTGTGTGTGTGTGTGTGTGTGTGTGTGTGTGTGTGTGTGTGTGTGTGTGTGTGTGTGTGTGTGTGTGTGTGTGTTCGCGCGCGTGTGTGTGTATGTACGCGCGCGTGTGTGTGTGTTACAATGGGAGCAGAGATAATATTATCGGCTTTTTGGATCATCTATCCAATTTCATTTCATCTCAAGCAACAAATAGCTTATTGCCTTGCTAATCCCTGTGCTTTATCGAATATTTTCAAGAATCCTGCATTCAATGAAAAAAAAAAAAAAAAAAAAAAAAAAAAAAAAAAAAAAAAAAAAAAAAAAAAAAAAAAAAAAGAAAAATATCCCACCTTCACCGCGAAGAATATTAACCGGATGAAATGTAAGTTAAGTTACCATGAAACAAACTGCATCTCTTTAAAAACACTAGCAATACTGCAATTACTATTCTCACAATAAGTATTAAAAAATAGTGCCCAAATCAAAGCATGCATGCCCTCGTGCAAATATGTCGTGGTGCAAACCTTCTTCTTTGGTTTATAAGTTTGGAGAGTAGGAACACAACTCAGATCTCTTCCTCGTTACTTAACCATGAGTCAAAATTACGAAATCTGTCACCGATTACCCTCGTGCAGCTTCGTAATGCAACTCTTTAATGAGCTAGTAGTTGAGTAACTGTTTCTGGTGGACATAATATTTCAATCGTTTCAACCAGATGCTTGTTAGAAATTTGAGAATTAATAAATGCATATGATATGCTTTTGCACACAAATAAACGCATTTAAAACTTATTTTCTTTATAAAGTTACAATAAAAGTTTCTTTTAACACATTTTTAAATTATGCTCGTATGTTAATCTACTAGAAAAGAAACAAATATGTATTTGAAGTGTCAGGAAGTTTCTTTATGTTAAGTAATTACCTGTAGAAAATAGAAATAATAAAAGAATATGGAAAAAGTCATCTGTCTTAAGTGACATTTGGTATGTTTCTTTTATTATTCTAATGTGTGGGAATATTTGAATAAACGGTGTTTGAAAGGATTTTCATTATTTGCAAGTAAAGCTTCAATTATATTCTTTAAAAAAATGTCCTTTTTATTTCTCAAAAATAGTGGATTATAGTGACATCTCATAAAAAAATTATCAATGTAGGATTGCTAATCTCGCCATTTTACATCAAATCGTGAAAAAATCACTTCCAATACATTACTTCGATGGAAAGAAAATGTTATTTTCTCTTTTAATAACGTTTCTGTCACGATTTAAAACATGAAAATGCTCTTGGGTTTCTGAAACTTCATTAAAACTCGTTATTCATAAATTAAAAACTGTACCTTCAATTGAAGTGGTTTTTCTAGCAGAGCGAAAACACATATGTACTTTAAAAACTATCAATAAAACTGAATTCCAGGTTGAATATGCAGAATATATCATTGGTAATATTTTTGGAATGTATACGGGAAACGAAAGAATTCTTCCTAGAAAAATAAAGGTAATGCCATATGTCCAATAAGTATTTTCATTAGATCTATAACGTAAATGAAATTTTCTATTAAAATTTATTTGCCCTTCCAGAGAGCCACACAATTCCGTTAGTACATTATTCAAGTTGTATACCATTACAATCTCATCACACTTCTTTAATGTCTTTATACGCCTATTAAATGACACACAAAACTGTTAAAATCACCAGTATTCACTATATTTCGTAGTTACTGGAAGCCGTTAATTTTTCAAAGCCTTTTTAATGTCCTTCAGATTAGTTAACCCAACTAACCGTAACGAATTTTATGCTCCGAGCACTTTTTAATACCTTCTTCTAATTTCCACGAGCCAGTTTAACTTTAAGTTAACTTTTATGTGAGTTAAACTTTTTTTATAGAAGCAATTCGCAGGAAAAAAGAAGGCAAGCATGTTTTATGATTTTTCAATTTCTTCTAGCATACAGAAAAGAAAAATTTCATGATAAATTAGTCTTGCTTTTGTTTTTTGGTATAATTGTTCTAAAATGAAGTAAGTAAACCCCTCGGCAATTTTGTCTACGTGATTTTATAAATGTACCCCCCTCCCTCCACCTATAAAAGTAGTCTGTGTATGCCACTGTTACATGTGTACGTATTGCATCATTTAACCACATTGGTTGATAACAGTACCAAGATCAATATACAATAAGGTGATAAAAATAATGATATACCTCCTAACTTCGTGTCGAACCTCCCTTTGCCCTGCAAAATGCAGCAACTCAATGCGGTACGGACTCAACAAGTCGTTGGAGGTCCCCTGCAGAAACACTGAGTCATGCTTCCTCTATAACTGTCCATAATTGCGAAAGTGTTGCCGGTAAAGAATTTTGTGCAAGAACTAACCTCTCCATTATAACGCATAAATGTTAGATAAGTTTCATATCGGGGGATCTATTAAGTCAAATCATTCGAAGGAATTTTCTTCAAACCAATCGCGAACAATTGCTGCCCGGTGACGTAACATATTGTCACCGATAAAAAAATCCCTCGATGTTTGAATATTGAAAGTCCAAGATGGACTGCAAATAATCTCCAGGCAACTAAACATACCTATTTCCACTCAATAATAGGTTTAGTTAAACTCCAGGAGTCAGTCTATTCCATGTAAATATATTATATGCTATTATCGAGCCACAACTAATTTGCACAGGGCTTTGTTGACAGCTTGGCTCCATGATTCATAAGGGTCTGCCCCCTAACTTGAACCCTACCATTATTTTTACTACCTGGAATCTTTGCTCATTTAACCAATCCCTGGGTTTTCAATCTTTTAGGGAGTAACCAATAGCGTTACGAACCTAAGAGAGGTAGTAAAGAGCCTCGTTAGTATTTTGCATCCATAATCCGTTAAAGCCAATATTTACCGCAATGCCTTAACGAACACGTCCATCGTAAATCCCACATAGTTTCTTGTTGTTTCCCTCAGTGTTGCTTGTCTGTTGAGACTGACAATTATATGCACACGTCACTGGTATCAGTCACTAAGCGCTCGAGGTTGGCCACTGTGGATCTCGAAATGTTTAGTTTCATTACGATTTACGAAATTGAATGTCCAATACGTCTTCAACCACCATCTCGATTCAAAGTCGACTAATGCCGTTTGTGCTACCATAATTACGTCAGAAACATTTTCATATGAATCACATGAATGCAAATAAAAATACTTACAACATTTTGCCCATTTATACATCTTATACGCAATACTACGGACATCTATATATTGTATTTTGCTATCCCATGCCTTTTGTCTCTTCAGTGTACATATTTCCTTGAGTTTTAATACTAAATTAATTTTAAAGTGAATTAAAGATAAATATTTTATGTTTTGTATTTGGGCATAATTTTTTATACATTTTGCTTAGACATGCAAGCTTTTTGGAATAAATATTAGAAAGTCATTTTCTTGTTATTAATACTAATTCTGAAAGAGCTTTAAGATTTCAGATGAGCTCCGATAGTATGTCTGGTTACCACGGCATATAAAGGGCTAACCAATAAACATCTGTCTCAAAAACTGATCGCTAATAACATTTAATCACAAAAAAATGTCAACTGGGAACGTATACAAACTAAGATTGTGCAAACAGTCAGTCAAAACTTTTGCTAAGTCAAATATAGGCTCTATAAATTCTTATATTAAGTTATAGAAAAAAATAGTATATATATATATATACTTATATTTTTCTTCGCCGTTTATAGTGTCTTCCAGATTCAGAAAAGTAAGTTGTTTTGTAAACGTTTTCGGTTAGTAAATAGTTATCATAATAAGTAAAGCAGTTTATCTTTCTATTTTAATAATTTAATGTTTCTTTTTTCATAATTTCATATGTTATTTCATATTGACATTAAAATTATACAAACACATAGAACATAGATTTAACAGACATCTATAAGTATATTTAACTAAGACTTAATTAGTAAAGAGATATAAAAAATCCTTTTTCCTATTTCTACGTAATCAAAACGCATGTAAAATAAAAGTGATTTCTCGCGCATGTGTGAAAATCAGATATCAGTCGCGTTGATAAGAGAGTGTTGTCAGACACAACAAGCATCTTCAAACAACGAAAAGGATTTCGAAGTTATCATTCACAGAGAAGGTCAAAACTAATTTAGCCATACTTATTTTAATAATTTGTAAAAATGTAGACTTTCAAAACAAAATAAATTAGCAATGTATTAGCAAATATACAGAGTGATTATAATTAAAGTTTCAGTTTCAAAATGCTGTAAAAAAGAGCCTTCTTCCCAGAATGACTTCGAATATGAGATGAATATACTTAAAGAAGGAAGAAACGGCATAGTTTTTGAAAATAATCATTGGTGCTTATTATGCGTTTTTTGGTCCAAGGACAAATAAAAATTGAATTTTCCCATCCAATGCGGCATGACTTTGCCGTGGTGATAGACCTTTCATTGACAGATTAATAACAGTTGAAGGACTTGGAAGTCATTTTTCCCACAAAAAACCGAAACAATAATGCACATTAAATAGAGGTGGTGGGACTAATCCCCATCTGGTCTAGTGAAACTAGACCAGATCCATGAGCCCATAAATCTGCACAAAGACTAAGAACAGCAGGGGGGAAGCAACAACCTCCTCACATGAAAACCCCAGACATTGAAGAATATGCTGAGAAGAAAAGGAAATGATGTCACATTTGGTGCAAATTGGGAAGCTTCTTATGCCACCTTCAAAATTAATGCATCTCAGGTGACCAGACGAAAATTGCGATAATAATCGCGAATGCCGCCTGATAAGATCTGGAACCCTTGAATGATATGATTGGGTTGCCTTTAAAAGTACTATGAGTGTACAGGAGGGACAACCCAGGTTCTCAAATTAATTCTTTAGCCCTGGAGTACATCTCAGTCGACGTAAGGGCCATGTAGTCTTTCGGATCCACAGGATCGCTGGCAGCCGTCTTCACAAGATCACCCGCTATTTCGTTCCTGGGCAAGCCTACATGAGAAAAGAACCACTGTAGATAGATAGGGTTCCTATCTGAAAGCTGTTTAAAAAAGTGTAGAATATTTCTGCTGGTGCTGCCGCAGATAGATAGCCGATTAGATAAATGTTGGGTAGAGGATCGGCTGTGTGTCAGGTATAAATTTCAGAAAAATCTTGGTCTCTTGTATGTTGTTAATTAATGAGGGACCACACATGATAGCTATTATCTTCGTTCTGAAGACAGCAGCGTGGTCAGCATTTCTTCTCTAAATTCAACACATTAACAGTTTTAAATTAAACAGTAATTGATTTTATGTGCAACTCATGCAAAGCCATTTTAATTTGATTCAAAACGCAAGTTGTCGCGGAATCCACTTTCGTTATGACGCTTACAGTGCTATCTCTTGATAAAATTTGGAACTTTTTTCCAATGCCATAACTTTCAATACCCTTTTTAAAGGTATATTCAGTTCAATTTTAAAGTCATTCTGATCAATGGACCTTTTTTCGCAGCATTTTGTAAGTGGAACCTTAATTAAAATCCCCTTAAATGTGGAAGTTTTAAATTAGCTGCAAACTGTGTCATTCATTCGTAGCAAAGAAAATTTAAAATTAACATAAAAAAATGACAAAAATAACCAAAGATTTCAAAAAATTTAATAACTTTTTTTGTATGTTACATATATGCTTTAAGTTTCCGTGTTATGTTAACTCACAATTTAATTTTCGTATCTTTTTTTATACCTTTTTGAAATTTTGCAGGATTTATTTTTTTTTACATTTTGGGGACTTTGATACTAGGCGAATCTCTAATTTAAAGGAAATGAGCTTAAAGTGTAATCGTAAGTTCATCAGATTTATAGTAATTCAATTTCTAAAGATCTCAATATTGTATTTCACATTATTTTTTTAAAAAATGAAAATATGAATAATTTTTGTAAAAAGCGAACATGAGAATCAGCTAAAACTTTCCAATACTTAAAAAACGATTTAAATTTTATGAGAAAGTTAAAGCCAAATTCTTTCGCAAATAAAAAAAAGAAAGAACTTTTCCAAACTAAAATAAAAATAGCCGGATCGCAAAAACCTTGACATTATTGGCAATAAAGATTAAACAAACAAAAAAATAAAACAAATTAGTTTGTAAGAGGAAGGGTTTCTAAACTAAATGAGAAAAACCTCCATCAGCTGGGGAAAAAATAAAAGTTAAATTAATGATCTTGTTTATACCGCTAAGCTTAATCTTCAACGCCAAATTCCAGAAGGACTTTTTCCCCTGAAGTTCATAAAGGGAAAAAAAGGGAGAAAATAAAACTGATTGCATTCCACGCGGAAGATTCTAAGTTATGTGCATTAAATTAAGTCCGATTTATCTCACTTCAGCGTTTACTACGAAAATGAGTTTGATATAATGTACCAAATTAAGGGGACAAAGTTCGAAATTGTGTTTCAGAAAAAGCGTATAAATGGATATTTTTTTATATTTAGTGTCAAATGAATTAGAATATACATATTAAGTTGTTTTAAGAATACTATAACAAAAAGAATTATTTAAATTCAATTTTCTGGCAAAAAAAATGTAGAGAGAAAAAATATATTTTCAAAACATTCTCTTTTCATAGGAAAATGTTCTATAATAATGTTTTGCATATAATTTATTAGTATTTCTTTAAGGGGGCCTAGTTAAGATTTTTGAAATAAATGACTGAGAAGTGGGTTTATATATTAATATTTTATTATATCAGAGTAGAGAGATTTTAACAAAAAACACACCCCTCATTATTTCAATTGATCGTAATTTTGAAAATAATTTGAATTTTTCAAAATTTTCAGTTCAGCCCCTACAAAGAAGTCCTAGCTATACATAGGCAAAATATTATTATTATAGAAGCCTTTCTTATAAAAGGAGAATGTTTTAAAATATGTCATTCCTTTTTCCTTTTCTGCCGATAAATTGCATTTAAATAATTTTTTTCCTGTAATAATATTCTTAAAAATTTTATATGTATACTCTAAAATACAATTACAGTAGAAGCTGTTTTTGTGCAGTCCTTTTTTATGCGATTTTTTCTCTGCGATCTTTTTTTATGCGGCATATGATTTTCAACGGCTTTGGAGCCACTGTAATGTTTTCTATCAATGCACCAGTGATGAACGGGAGAATGTTAGGGCCCCCTGCATAGTCAGGTTTTGGCTTTTAGTATTTTATAAATTGGGAAAGTATGTACTGGGCGTTAGGCCCCCACCAGTGAGGGGGGGGTTGGGGGTGTACGTTACACCTCTGCAATCTACACATATACACTTCAAGACGCTCTGTTCATTTGTTGTAAACAGTCACCGGCAATGCATGTTTAGTTGCTTTCTCTCAACGAGCCAGCAGATCACGCTTGCTTGAAGACGAAACTTTCAATGACAGTGACATTATCAATAATTTTATAGATCATGTAGACGGGCAAGAAGAACCGGAATCTTTGAAAGCGGATAAAATATTTGCAGGTGTACAGCTTTTCTTTCTTTCTTTACTTGGCTTTTCTTTTTCCAATTCCGAAAGAAGTATGAAATTTCAAAGAGCTTCGATCATGCATATCTGGTTATCGTGACCTTTATGAGCAACTGACCAACCAACTTTCATCGCAAAAACTTATCTCTTACTTTATGGTACCAAAAAATAAATCAATTGAATTTGCATCTTCAAGGGACGCGAAAGCGATTTTCAACTTATTAATCACAGGAAGATGCGCGCTTTGGATTACGATCAGTAACAGTGAATAATTATTTGCATTTTGAAAACTTCTCCATTTATACAATGAGAACCTAAATGCTTTTAAAATGTTCCCATGAGTAATTTAATTTTATATTTTGTTACGGAAGTACTTTCTCATAAAGTTCGTAAATAATTTGCGTATTTTCTAAGTGCGACTGTTTTTATGCGGTCCCTCTCCAACCGTATAACAAAAAATGTCTGTAGTATTTCGACGAAGTTGTTTGTTGCATTGTGAAATTTTCGAATATTTTTTGTGCTGTTTATTTTTATGCGGTCCCTATCTGCCACACAAAACCAGGTTTTACTGTAATAAATATCATTTACACCCTTTTCCATAATCACTATTCCGCATGCAGTCAGTCACCTTAAAGGGGGAAATGTTACATTTTTCGGTGAGGAAACAGAGTACGTGTACAGAATAATTACTACAATTTTATAATACATAGAAAATTCAAAATTTGAACAAATATTCGTTTTAGCATTTACGAGCAGTGTATGTATTCTTACAAATGTATGTTTTTTTATTTTAACATGTGTAATACTTTAACTTAGACCTTTGAATATCAAACACAATTCTGAATTTATAATCAACATTTGTAACAAACAGTTCTTTGCATATATATTTGAGTACCTAAACTTTTAAATATTATTTCAAATCATTGATCAGAAATATTTTTGTGGTGTGTACTTATCTTCTATTAATGAAATAAATCATTTGTACGCAAATTAACACAAAAATAGAAATATTTCAAGCAAAAATAAATGATGTTTGTTTCACGGGTCATTAAAACAGATCTAAAAACATATTTTTAAAATATATGCCATTGAATCTGTCTACCGAATATAATTATTTAGCCTAAAAAAAGCTGCATTGCGTTTAAATTGCATGATTTCATTTGAAGGAATTTTAAGCAAATGGTAATCAAAGTATTGCAGCTTTGAATTGTTCTGACAGTTGTAATTGTGAATTTTATCATAAGTACAGTCTTCTAGTTTAGAACACAGATTGAAACAAAATAGAAATGAAGTCGGTTGATCTAAAAGAAAAATTTTTATTGTAAATGAATTACATTTTAAAACAGTAATAAGTCGAAATTATAATTTTAATATATTTGAACACTTTTATAGTATAACAATTTTAGTGTTCAACAAAATCTCTTGGAAAAGACAAAAGGAAATCGTCAGCAGTAAAAAAAAACAAAAGAAAAGGTAAAGACATAAATCACACTAGAGAAAAACGATGATTTTGAGAAATGAGGTATATGCATTGCACCAACAATCCTCTATCTGGTTCTGAATGAGGCTGGTGTTGGATACTTGACTGTGAAGCAAGAGGAGTGGCTTTGGATATTTGGAAATATAAAGTTTAATAAAAAGTACTTTAACTGAAAGCATTAAATGTTTCTTATTTAATCCTAGGATTGGAGATTTGAAAGAAGTAGCTGTCAATAATTATATTAACAATGATATTTTTAAGTAATAATTACATCTCTGACAGTCATATTTTACATATTATTAAAGATATTAATTAATTTTTAATTCCCAAAATTAATATTAAAACCGAATACAGTGTTTTCAATAAGATTGATATACTGTATTTTTTCCTCTTTAAATAAACTCTTTCTTTCCAAAAATAAACTATTTCTCCATGCTTTTTCTTCAAGTTAAAAAATATAATAAAAGTTAAAATATAATAAAAATAGATGGGTTAGTTGTTTTAACACAACAATGTAAAATACTCAAATTATACTCAATTTACTACTCAACTCGGTTCATTCCATGTATGGGTATCATTTTTGAACTTGATATGTACCTCCACATTTATCAACATCTAACAATTTATCTCCACTAATCTTTTACCACTCAAATATATGTCTGAAAATTGGGATCTTTATGTAGTAACTATTGTTGCACTGTCTCGTCGACTCAACAATTTCTATCCATATACATTCTGTGTGTGCGTTTCTCATTCCTTTTTATTCTCAAAATAAAGCATTTAGATTTAAAAAAAAGTCTTACTGAAAATCGCTGTATAAGTATTAAACCTGTAGTAATTATTTGCTAACCATCTTTGGCATATGATTTTCTACACTGGCAGCACCACATCATCCGGAACTACACACTTCTTTGCTTGGAAGCTAGCACAGGACGTCTTTTCCTTTTTTCTTGAGGAATATCCGTCTATTAGCAAGCGAGCTAATGCTATACGGAATGTTAGCTGGTCTAAACTTCTGTTTCTTTTGTTCATTTGCCCCAATAAGAAACTATTTATGATGGAAAGGTCAATTAGAAGATAAAAGATACGATGCCACCATTTTACAGATCCTCTTATTTGGTATCTTTCTTTTCCTTGATCGAAGTGATCAACCCTTCCCGTGACACTGTTATATACCGTAACAGCTTTTGGAAAAGGTACTTCTAAGTTAGTATCATCTTTTTTTTTGTCCGATTTGCAGATGTCATAATAGCTGGATTATGTACAGTAGCTGGTTATGTTCAAAACTGAAGAGGAGATTTAACTTCCAATCGTTGTAATAGCAAGACCAATAAATTATAATAGGGTTTGCGCTTTCTACAGGTGTATTTTTGTGTAATCATGTACACGGGAAGTAATCTTTCCAAGGGCCCCGAAAGTGTTAACTGATTAAATTTCTTTTTCAAGTATTGCAAAATTTTTATCACAGCACTTCAATTTATCAGTTAGTATTGTACATTTTCCATCTATTTCTTTAATATTCTCAAAATTTTTAGATTAGCTTATTCATTTTATATATTAGCTAACATTACTTTAGATTACTCGATGGTAAGAAATTTGCTAATTATCTCCTTTTCTGTCTTAAGACGAGTAACTTCTTTAAAATTATAAATATTTTACATCAGCCAAATTAAATGATTGCGAGAAAACTTAGAATAAATTTTACTAAGCCTTTTTTAATTCAAGTACAGCAAAAGCTATAAGCATTAAAAATAAAAATAATTGTTTTCCGCCAAACGATAAATCATATTTAAAACTAAAACGAACTGTGAGTTAGTTCATATGTGACGTCATTTTATAGTCATAATCTTATACGAAAAATAGTCTCGTTCTGAAACTTAAAAAAGAAATTAACAGCTTTTTTAATGTGTGCGCAACTATGACGAATAAAATTTATCTTGTAACACGAAACTGTTACAAACTGCAATTAAAAAACAAAATATTGGAACCATTAAAATTTAATTTAAAACTACTCGTATGAGTCATTAACTTTTAAGTTATTTTTTTAACCTAATTTTATGCGTTTATTTTTTTTTTTGGTATATATGTAATTTTTTCCCGATAATTTAATAGTATTTAAAAAAACATTATCGCACTATTTTACAGATGTTGTATACTGTGTATTTTTGTATTTTATACTTACTTTTAATATTAAAGTTGAATTTTACAACTTCTTTTTTGTATTTCTGATTTATTACGCTTTGCATATAGTACAAAAGGAACAAAATAGTCTTTTTTGGAAAAATAAATTGAATTTTCTTTATTTTATCCATGTTTCTTAGTGGTTAAAAGGATCTTAGAATATAGTTTTTAAGTTTTTGGTCTCTTTGTTTCCATTTTCTTAATTTCGAAAGTTTTCGAAGTTGCATAAGGCTCATTACTACTATTGGTAGTTGTAAATATTAAATTATAAACATTTTTTTTATTTTAAATTGTTAAGTTATTTTGAAATACTTTTACAACTCATTCATAATTCATTGCCTTTGAAACTTCTTTATATTTGTGTAATTAAAAAATGCTTGAATAAAAAAAATCTGTAAATTTTCTTTTCAAAAGAATTTTCTTATGGGTCAACTTTTTTTTTATCATGACCAATTTTGTGTCTTAAACAGCAGGAATCATTTTTTAATCCATTTTGAAAATTATTCTTAGAGACCTCTAATGTACTTTTTTTTCTGTGCAGTTGCAAAACAATTAAGAAATATATATAATTTTTTTTCATTTAAACGTAGATTTTACCACACGTTTTACAAAATAAAATAACTGACGTTATTTAAGCCTAATTAAAATTCTACGAGGAAACAAAAGAAGAAATTAAATAAAAGAACGACCTTTATTTTTAAAGCCCAATTCAGACAGGTTCGAACGTGTTTCGAAAGCAAACAGCAAAAAATGCAAGGAATGTTCAAAGAAAAAGTGACGAAGGTTTAAAAAAAATCCTTAACACACTTATAGGCTCTTTAAAAAAAATCTACCAATACAGAACCACTTAGGATGGGCATGTTATCTGCTGGGAAACGTTTTAAACTTTATCGCTATTATTTTTGTGATTAATTCGGTAAATTACACAGAAAACTGAACTCCATTGCAAAAGAAAACTGTTTAAGTTTTCTAGAGAAGTTTGATAAAAGCTATTTCACAAATAGCTTTGAAATTCTATGTACTGTCAATGTTTGTGTTGATTTCGTTTGGAACTACATTTTTATACTTATTTTTCGAGTGTGTCATCACTTTTCTTAAAGTGTTTTATTTTAATATATGAATTTTGATTTGCGTCATGACTGTGTGCCAAGCTTTAATAAATTAAGGCAAAAATTATCGTAATTAATAATAAATTTCCATAATCGAATGAACCCTATGTTAACCGCTTTGGAATTTCTTCGATAAATGCTGGACAGTTTGTAGAACATAGTTATTGAAAGTTCCCCTCAATAGAAAACTGGAACTATTTTATATATATATATATATATATATATATATGAAAAACTAAAATTTGTAGCTCAGGATGAATAAAAATACATCAAAATAAGGTTTGTATATGTACTGTAAATATATAACAAGTGCCAAAATGAAAAAAAGATATCAATTTTTTCATTTACAAGAAGTCCTGCATTTCTTTTCTCATTTATATAAAAACAAAAATAGCAGTCTCATTCATTATACCAGTCGTCAAAAATAAAACATCATTATTTAATATTAAAGGACAAGAGGCACAAAAGCAAATTGCGTATTAAATATATTAATTATAAATTATAACTACAAAATTGACTGTTGATTTTGTATCCTTATTTAGCATATAAGTTAAGAAAAGTGCATTATAATTGCTATAAAATATTTCTACTGTAGTTATTGATTTACAACCCACTGAATGGATTACTTCTTAATTTAGTTTTAGAGACGTAAATACACGACGCGTTTTCAGAAACTACGCGTGTCGTTCTACTACAACTGCAGGGGTAGTGTCAGAGTCTAAACTTGCCCACGCGTGTCTCTGGCTGATTGTCAATACAGTGGGAAAGTGTTGTTTTTACACATGTTTGTAAGCATTTAAACTGTTTAAGAAGATTTTAATCCAATAATGCAGTGCAGTCTGTAATCTTTTTTTTTTCTTTTTTTGTACGCAAGGAATGTTAAGCCAGTTGAAGTTCATGGTCAACTGATAGAGATTTTTGGTGAAAATGTTATGAGGTAAGGAACGGTGAGAAAGTGGGTTCGACAATTCAATGATGGAAGCATCAATGTCCATGCTGATGCATAGAGTGCGCATCCATGTTTTGTTAATGATGGTTTGGTTGAAAAAATAAAGGAGAAAATTCGTAAACAGAGACGGTTTACAATAAGACTTTATTTATGATTTTCAACAAATAGCTGTTCAACAATGGTTCTCTTCACTGGCGGCTTCTTTCTCTGAAGAGGATATAAACAAGTTGGTTTCCCGATATGAGGAATATCAGAACAATGGTGACAATTATGTAGAAAAATAGTTTGAGACATGGTTTTTGATGTAAAAGCCAATTTTGCTATGAAAAAAAATTGTTTTTCAAAAAAAAAATCTTTTAAAGCAACTCATTCCACCACAAACACATCGTTATCTTAAGTCTCCATCAACCGGAGCAATCACTGAACAAGAAAGCTTAAAAGTAAAAATTAGTAAATGAATACAATCAACTTCGAATTATTGAAAGACAAGAATAATTGGAAAAGAATTAAGTAAACATTCAAAACTAGAATGGTGTGTGTGTGTGTGTGTGTGTGTGTGTGTGTGTGTGTGTGTGTGTGTGTGTGTGTGTGTGTGTGTGTGTGTGTGTGTGTGTGTGTGTGTGTGTGTGTGTGTGTGTGTGTGTGTGTGTGTGTGTGTGTGTGTGTGTGTGTTGTGTGTGTGTGTGTGTGTGTGTGTGTGTGTGTGTGTGTGTGTGTGTGTGTGGTGTGTGTGTGTGTGTGTGTGTGTGTGTGTGTGTGTGTGTGTGTGTGTGTGTGTGTGTTTTGTAGATTCATACTACTAGTTTAGAGAAATATTTATCTGAAATTCTATATGAAAAATGATTAAAAATATGTTTACAAAAAACAAACCTTCCTGAATTAAAACATGTATAAAAACGTAAAATTTACTGTAAAACAAAACAAGTTTTATTTAATACAGCAAACTTAACATTTAACGCGCGCGCGTCACCACTCCCCCCTTTACTTATTAGCTTACACTCTCTAGTTTTTTTTAGCTCCTTGCCTCCTCTAACTATATAGAGTAGTTTAAAATTTTAATTAATTCTTATGATATCATCTATTTCATTTCATTTAAAAATTACTTCAATCGAGAAAGCGAAATAAATATACCGTAAATATTTTTTAAAGAATTACCTTTTAACAATTCCTTTAAATTTATAATTTGGCTGAATTAAAGTCGTATGAATTTTACTCGAGTCTAAAAATGTTAATTTCCACGAAAGTATGTATGAACAGTGTGTAAAATATTGTGTAGAGTAGTAATACAAACAATAATACAAACCCAGCATTGAATATAAAATTATATAAACAGACATAGCATATCATTGTTTGATACAAGAAGCATATCGTTATTGGTATCAAGATACAATTAGTCATCACGTAGTCATGGAAATTAAAACTGGAAGATAAAATTGATTTATTCAGTTTTTTGAGAAAGTTTTTACCTAATGCTACACTTTTTTGTAAAAGTCCATGGAAATCAAAAAATGATTTCCTTTAGGTTTATGACCATTTAAATCTAAACAGAAGTCAGAAAGAGATGTGAAAAATACAATCCATAATTTTATTTTGAAATAATATAACGAATTTTTCACTATCCCGTTTATATTATTGATGTATTTTTATTTCATATAATTTTGCAGTTGGTTTATTTTAATAAAAGTCATTGATTTTGGAGTTCTTAAAATATTCATTTGAAAAATAAAGCAATTGATAAATCTTTTGAAAATCTATAAGCAGATAATGTTTATATTCATTTGAAACGGATGAAATTTTTAGGAAGAGGTATAACAATAGAACTGCTTTTTTTATTTCTTTCTTTAAATTATTTAAGCAATTTACATACCGTAAAATCCGGCGTATAACATGCCCTTTTAACACAAAATATAACATAGAAGTTTACGGGTGCACATTATACGCCGGGAATAAAATGATAGCCTTAAAAATAAAAAAAAAGATGGTGCATAGAAAAAATATTAGAGACTTCTACATATATCAAAATACTGTTTATTTAAAAGAATTGACATTCTCGATCTAAAGGAGTTCTAGAAGAGAAATATAAAATTATTTCTAAAGCTTGGAATAATACCTCGAATCAACAGAATACTTCAAATGAGAGAATGACAGAATACTTCAAATCATCAGAGCATTTCTCATGTATATTTCAGGTTTCTTCGCTAAAAAGGGGTGCGCGTTGTACGGCGAATATACCTAAAAACTAAAAATTACGGCTTGAAAGTATGGGTGCGCGTGTTATACGCCAGATTTTACGGTAGACATATAAATGCTTATGGATGACTTATTACGTTCGAACACTTATTTTGAAAAAGCGTATAAACGAATAATTTAGATATTTAGTGTCAGCGAGTGTTATACGCCAGATTTTACGGTAGACATATAAATGCTTATGGATGACTTATTACGTTCGAACACACTTATTTTGAAAAAGCGTATAAATGAATAATTTAGATATTTAGTGTCAGCGAGTGTTATACGCAGATTTACGGTAGACATATAAATGCTTATGGATGACTTATTACGTTCGAACACTTATTTTGAAAAGCGTATAAATGAATAATTTAGATATTTAGTGTCAGCGAGTGTTATACCCAGATTTTACGTAACATATAAATGCTTATGTGACTTATTAGTTCGAACTTATTTTGGAAAAGCGTATAAATGAATAATTTAGATATTTAGTGTCAGCTGAATTAGAATATACTTGTAAAATCGTTTTAAGAATATCATTATAAGCACAAAAAATAATACAAGTTTTTGACACAAAATGAAGAAAGAGAATTACATATTTTCAAAACATTCTCCTTTAATGAAAAATGCTTCTATATAATATTTTGATTATATATATCTTGAACTTCTGTACTGAGGATGTAATGGGATTTTTGAAAAATATCACATTAGTTTCAGAGTTACGATTCATGAAATAATAACGAGTATTTTTTTAATGTCTCTACTATGTCATAATAAATATGAAAACATCCACTTTAAAACTATATATTTGAAAAATTTAGTTAGTTTTTTCAAAAGAAAGTTCAGCTCCTGTACAGATGTGCGAGTACAGATGTCCTGTACAGATGCACTTATATATAAGCAGAATATTAATGAAGCATTTTTCATAAAAGGAGAATTTTATGAAAATATTAATTTGTCTTCATTTACGACATAATCTTGCATTTAAATTGCGTTTTTTTATAATAATATTCTGAAAACAATATTATATGTATTTTTTAATTCAACTGACACTAAATATCAAAAATTACTTATACTGACATTTTTTTTTTAAAAAAAAACATGGTTTCCTGAGTTTAGTAGCCTCAGTAATTTTTGTAATTTTTAATTAATACTCTCAGTGAAATTTTATATTTTATTACTTTGACACGCTTGGTTTGTTATGATCTAAGGATTGCCATATTTTGAATTTAAAGAAAGAAATATTTAATATTGATTAACTTTGAATTTATGAATTACATTTCATCAACATCAACCCATTTATTGTACGAGGGATGATTGATAAGTAAAGTCTCCAATGGTATAAAATAAGTTTTCCGTGAGGTAAAATAATAACAAAGGTATCAGAATGAAGGAAATTTTTTCTCTTACATATTGTAAACTCATTTATCAAAATAGTCAACAATAACATTTGTTCAATCGTTCTATCCATTTCTTCATTATGTCCATGACGAATGATTCTCGTTGGCTGAGTATCCATTTGCGCACGGCTGCCTGAACTTTGACAACCTGCATTCATCATTATAACTCAAAAAACAAGTGGCAATCCATGGAATATCGTCATCCTGGCGTCAAGAAATTCAAAACTTTAATATTCGCAACTTTTGGGATGCAAATGGTTTGTTCTATACGGAATTTCTGACAAAAGGATTGACCGTGAATTCTAACAAGTACTGTGCAACATTACAATCATTCAAGCAACGCATCCGCAGAATCAGACCAAAAAGAAACGTCTTTCTTTTGCCTCTAAGCAATGCAAGACTGCATTGCAATGCACAAACACAGGATGCCATGGGAAAACTGAAATTCCCATTGGTTCCACAGCCTTCTTACAGCCCAGATAGGGCACCGTAGGATTTGTGGCTGTTTCCGTAATTGAAGAAGACACTAAAAGGTCGATCTTTCTCAACGTACGCCGAAGTTAAGCAGCCTTACGCTAATGAATACGCAGCCAACCAGAATTTTTCTTCGTGGACGGAATAAAGAAATGGATAGAATGATTGAAAAATTGTGTAGCTGTTAGTGGTGACTCTATATTAAGAAGTGAGTTTATAATATTGAAGAATAATGAATTTCCTTCATTCTGATACCTCTGTTTTTATTTTACCTTATCGAAAATTTATTTTATAGTATTGGAGACCTTACTTTTATCAATTACCCCTCATAACTGATTAATTTTATACCTATAACAATATATATATTCAGATATCGATGCATTTTAGTTCAGTCATCAAAGCTTAGATCAAAATGAATCTTCAAGATAATCAAGAAAATATGAAAGCTAATTTTCATAATAAAAATGAAAGTGAATCTACCCTATAAATTTTGATAGAAATCAAATTCCCTTTGGAAAATTTAATTGTGCATATAAGTAACATTAACATATTATTTTAATTAATTTTTAAAAATCCACTCGCGATTAAAATAAGTGAGACTTAAGTCAAAAAGTTAAAAAAAAATTTCTTAGACAATTTAATTCAACTTCTGTCATTCTTCCACCTAATTTCTCCAACAAAAACTCATTTCACAAAATTGCACCGCCAATATCTTCATCAGGGGGATTGCGATTTCTAAAAGTAGGGATCATTTAATTCCCTAAGAGCTTCATGAATGACCATAACACTTCATTTTGACCCTTTTTTTATCAGGTTCAATGGATTCCTATGGATTTAATTGAATCAGAAAGTAGAACTCCATTTGACTAATCACTTGCGTGAACTGGAAGCATATCTTATTCTTCGGATAATGAAGTATCCATTTTCTTATTAAGTCTTGTTTTAGAAGTTGGAGTGGAATTTGATTGAAAATATCTAATTATCAATCATTTGTAATTTGGATATTCCTTAAATATAGTTGACACTATTTGTTTAAAAGATTGTCTGCTTGATTGATTTATTGTTCATTAATGTCCTGAACTTCGAAGAAACAGAAGACTGTGGCTGACGAATAGAGACGTAGATAGATATCCAAAGGCTTGGTGCAAAAACATTTTTAAAATTAGGGTTCTATCTTGGTTGGATTTTATCAAGTAAAAATATATGAATATTTTTAATATACAAAGCTGCAATTTTTATTTAGTTTCTTGGCTTTGTTTGCGCTTAAGTGCACACCAGTGGGTTTCTTTTTTTATCCATAATTTTAGTTTTATAATTTATCCAATACAATTCATACGTGCTTGAGTACTTAAAGCTATTAAAAGGAAGCAGAAGCGTAATGTTACGCTACAAAATGTCGTTGGAGAATCCCTAGCTATTTATTAAGTCAGGTGGATCGAACTCACATCCATCAAAGAGCTTAGCGCTACAAAATGGTCTACCGAGATAGACAGAAAATGATACAAAAAACATCATAAACAAGAAAATACAATAAAATATTAATATAATTATTTTTAATAATTTATTATTAATACACACCAAGGCAAAAGAACAAAGGAGAGGGTCAAAATTACATCAGTATATTGCAGATACGAGAAGATTGCGAAATATTGAAACAGGAAACTAGCTTTATTATGAATCATTGTTATTAAAAACAGATTGTAACTTGGAAGGAATTGCCTCTTGTGTAGGTTTCTTAAGATGTAACAATAAGCATGGTAGGATTTTTCATGAAACTTGATGTTTATTTTCAAGTAACAATTTATAGAAAAATGAAAAAAAATTGAAAATAACAAACTTTTCAATAAGTAAAGTTCGCAACACTGAACAAACAACGAAAAGAATTTAAGAAATTTCCCTACAAATTCGAAATTACTTTTAACTGAATTGCGAGGAGTACAGTTATGTTTCAACCTTTTTTTAATGCATCTTAAATTTCGAAGAAATTATCACAAATTCGGCTTGGTGGTGGTCAGGATCTGAGGGCCACCCATGGCTTGAGGGCACCGGTGCACGGCACCAGGTTCCTACCATGGTACCTACCCCATTGGTAGCCACACCACTGCTGACGAACCCATTAGTTTGAACTGCATTCAAATGACGAAAATGAAACCCGAGCTATCACCACACTCTGCAAACTTATGTGCTACTCCAATGCAGACTTTGTGCCTGGATAGTGATTCGATAGATTTACAGTACATCACCTCTTCTATACATGGGATCATTAGTAGCACAGGACTCCAACCCATGACTCGACAGAAGCAACATCGAACACAAATTATGCCAATAGCCCTCAGCTACCACAGACTCATAAGATTAGGTGGAAGAATGCCTTTTCCTCATTAAAATATGCGTATAATGCAATAGACTAAACTCATGGCAATCATGTGATAAATGCAATCACGTGTTTTCCATTGAGTTCAAAACAAACTGGCATTAGATTTGTACTTGTTGTTCTAGTTCTAAAATCCAAAATAAAATTTCAAATTTGATAATTTGGATAAAATGTTCAAAAAATTCTTCAAAAAATTTCTCAAAATTAAAAAAAAATCTTATATTATTCATGCACTTTTAAATCAATCAATTTATTTAAAAATACATTATTGTTGACAATTTGCCCTTTTAAAAATGTTTTCTGCAAAGCTTAAGTTGTGGGCAACAGCGAGGCTCATGAACAAGATATTAAAATACCTTCATATTTATCCTGTGGCCTATAACCTCATTAATTTGTGAACTGATTGGCTGAAAATACCATGGCAGCAATTATATGACTAAGAGGTTAAGGCACTTTTCTAAAAATTTCAGTTTAGGTTCATCTTTATTTCTTAATCTTTTTCTGTGTTAGTTCTTAGCTTCTTTTTGAGTTTTTCTCTTTTGGTTTGGGAACAAGTCTTCAAACTGGAATCAAAACATATTATCTTCAGAAAATTAAAATCCCTTCCCAAGTATTCAAGATTTTTTCTTCTATCCATATTGTTGTGCCATTTTTCATTCTATAATTACGTCGTGTTTTTCTATTTATTCATAAAATTCTCATCTACAGCTCTCTACTTTTATATTCAGTGAACAATTTTTCTCTTTAAATTTTAGATTAATCCTAGAAAGTTCCTTAGTTCTTAGGATAAAATTGAACGGTCATTTTTTAAAGAATTAATAGATGTTAGCAAAGCTGAGTGGCAGTGTATCGCGTTTCCACGCCATAGGTCTGAGATTCAAACCCCGGGCTGGGCAAGATCAATTAAGCCTTTCATCCTTTCAGTGGATCGATAAATGAGTACCAAGCTTGCATCGGAACTAAAACACTGAGAATTTCACGTTAGACTGACCATCTGTGGAACATCTAACCAGGCACCTCAGTGTAAAGTCACGGATGAGATGGGCTGGCGTACATCTTAGCCCTCATGGGCTGTTGCATACTAGGTTACAGGTTACAAATATTGTTCTTTTAATAAAACTTGCTTTATTATATCATTTGGCAACATTCGGTTTCAACTCTTGGAATGTTTAAAAGACAGTTTTCAACTATGCATATTAATCAGGGGAGATAAATCTAAGAATTACAGCGTTGCATGCTATAAGATTAAACTAAATGAGGTAAAAGTCTGTGTAAGTAGTGTTAGATAGAAATGGCTATTAATGTAACTATTATTTATTAATTTTAGGTTTATAAATAAACCCCATATCATCAAGAAAATTAATGGGCAAGGAAATTAACAGTTTTTCTAGAGACCACATTCTCTCCTCTCTTGGCCTACACTGAGATGGATTGATTGGTAGGGGACTTTCTTTGGATAGTCAGTACAGTAGTTATTAGCCATTTGAAAGAAATGCAGATGAGTGTCGTAAAATTAAACTCTAACACAAGAAATAATTGAGATGGAAACAATTTGTTTTCTACTACAAAGAATTCTCAACATAGTCACAATGCAGAGTTATACACTCATGTCCATAAATTAAGGATATGAAGTTTCAATTTGCGATTTTACTCCTAGGCAAATTTCAAAGAGACCTGTTGCAAAAACAGTATAACATGGTTAGTATGATGGATTAT
>BMAO01027919.1:0-22399 GCA_019973975.1 Trichonephila clavata
CCTTCATTATAGGTATTGTTTTCCACAAATGGAAAAAAGAACCATTTTCCATTAGAAAAACTATTTAGCAAGATATTGTGATAATTAACGAGTATAAAATTATCTCGTGGAACCCGAGAGAGTAAACAATAGAATATTCACACAACCTAGTAGGAAGTACATATATAAAGCTAAAATGTTTTAATATTATTTAATTATATTATAATAAAATTTTAAAAAGTGCTACAAATGAAGTTATAAAAATAAAATTTTCTGTTTTAATGAATAGGGGGAGGATAATCTTTAGATACTTGTAAGTATAAAAACTCCATAGAGAACGTGAATCCATTTTGCACATACATATTTATTTCTTCTCGATTTCCTTATTGTGACTCATGGAGCCCCCTGGTATACCTTGTGGAACTCTAGTTTCCATGAAACGCAGTTTGAAGACCACTGATTTAAAAGACGCATAGTCATATATATAACTTATCTCGGTGGCGCAACAGCCATGAGAGCCAAAGCTTACTGTACCCGTCTCAGAAAACGTGACATTGGGCTTTGATGTGCATGTTCCGGTCAGGTGGTCAGTCTGACGTAAAACCCCAGTGTTAAGTTATCATCAAGCTTGATACTCATTTATCGATCCACTGAAGGCATGAAAGGCTGAGTCGAGTTTGCCCAGCCCGGGTTTGAACCTCGGATCAGTGGTGTGGGAGCGATGCACTACCACTCAGCCACTGGGCTTCAGTCATATGTATAGTAACCATATTAACCCCAACATGATCGTAACAGTGTGTACATGCGTGAATTTTTTTTTTCCAATCACAAATTAATTTCTACTTCCCTTGAAAATAGTTTGTAGGGAGGGGGATTTATACAATTAAAACTCTTCGTTATTTTACATCGTTATTTGTAAATTTCTATAAATTGTAGCGTTAAACATTAATAAATTGAATACTTTTAAATTAAGAACTTTAAATTGCAACAGGCTTCTGAAAACTAATAACATTATTTTGAATTCTTCCTTTTTTACTGTATATTTTATATACTAAAGAACTCCCATTTTAATCTTTGTTTAATACAATAATCTTAGATGAAAAAGCCTTACAAGCTTATAAAGTTTAAACCATTTTTTAATGCGTATTAATTGTCAGTCTTCATACAAATAAATCTACATGATTTCAGTTACTCATTACGTATCTTCCTTAAAATATTTAATTATGAAACTAATATTTTATACAATATATTTAAATTTAAATGTGTGGCGTTAAAGATAATACCACATTAAGTATTACGTCGTATAAATACCAAAAGATTGCGCAGTTAACATTTAGAAAATAAAAGTAGGTGCCAAGAGCGGGTGTGATGAAAAATAGTCGGTGTGCATCTATTAAATTTAATTTCCTCATTGCTCTCAATGAAAAATGATGTAAAAGAAATTTACTTAGTCGTTAATTTAGTTTTATAAAAAGATATTTTTACAAAAAAAAATTTTTTTGAACGTAATTATATATATTTCCGATAAAGTAATTATATATTTTTATATTTTCCTACAAGAGAGAGAACAACTTTGTGATAGCTTTGCAACTCCATACGGTAATTTAATTTTTCCGAAACAAATAATAATAAAGCAATTTTAAGTAAATTCAATTTTTTTAAATCTGATAATTGAAGAAAAGTATACATTAAGGAAATAAAAAACTTCTTCATTGTGCAAAAAAAAAAAAATTATCTTAATTTTATTGTATGCAAAAATAAATTAGTATCTGTTTGATTATTGTCAATAAATTACCCACTCAAATTTTTTAGAAAAAACAATTACGCAATAGCTAAATTTGTTTAATAATTTAATTTTAATCTCCTTACGATCTGCTAAGAAATAAGTATTCTAAAATAATTTTCAAAGTATTTAGCTGAATAAAATAAATGTAACGTATCTATTTATGGAATTATTCCATGTGAAACTTTGATTTTATTTCTTGTAATGGACATATTTTATAAGCTGTCATTTTATATTTTTTTAAAATTATGATACACACTTAGTGGGTGCATTTACAACTTTATTATGATCGATGAAAAGGCATCATGTATTATTATTTTATACACTTTTAAAGTATATTAATTCAGATTCATTTCTTT
The DNA here is from genome assembly GCA_019973975.1 of Trichonephila clavata. Taxonomy (NCBI): domain Eukaryota; kingdom Metazoa; phylum Arthropoda; class Arachnida; order Araneae; family Nephilidae; genus Trichonephila; species Trichonephila clavata. Next base: position 2,122 of record BMAO01027919.1, read on the forward strand.
CAAATATTAGTTATTGTTCAAAAAATTTAATTTATAGATTTTTAGAAATCCCTAAATATAATTTGAAGCCATAACTTAAATTTCTTGAGAAATCCTTTCTATAATTTTCTTTCCATATACTCCTTTTCATTTATCTATATAATTATTCGTTTCCTTTCGATTACAGTTTTCTCTCTATCTTTTTAAGCATGTTTTGAAAAATATATTTTTGAATGCCTAAATCAGTGTCGAACGAGATACGTCCAGATACGGCCCACTGAAAGATTCTATCTTAGCAAGCAGCAAGTTTTGACACAGTTGTATCCGAATTTCCAGTGTATATGCTTTTTTTTTAATTCAATCAAAGACATATTCTTTTTTTTTTTTCGCTCACGAAAAGATTTTTAAAGAAATTATTTGAATATTTTCTGTAAATGGAAAACATAATTAGATGAGAATTAACGAAAAAAATTACCATTTTACTCCAATCTAAGCCGCACTATTTTTCCAGTGTTAATGCTACTGAAAATTGGGTGCGGCTTAGAATCGAAGGCAAAACGATTGCTGAATGGGGAAAATTGAGTTTATACCCTTCTTTCGTCGATTCTGGCCACTTACATCGATGACTTTTTCGTTCCGCAGTTTATCGCCAATATTCAGTCTATCCTAAACATCGTTATCTGCTCGCACCTAGAAAAAAATTTTGTATACGCTTTCTTTTAATCACTTAAACATCAAAGATATCAGTAATAGCATCAAGATGAGAGTTCACTGTGACGTAAGTATAAAAAAGGAGACAATTCTACATACAGAAAAAGGCGGAACCAGACCAGCGGTCGCTGAAAGGAAACGGAGGAAACGAATATAAGCGCAAGCAAAATGATATAATTTTTGCTTATAAATGTTCAACGGTCTTTAATAATTCTTTTACTTTTTTCTATGATTCATTCTTTTTTTAAAAAAAAAATGCATAACAGAAGACGACACCGGGTAGAAAAATGGTGACGCCGGCACCAATTCCGAGATCAGCTGTGCCAATGGGAGTGATGAATCCTTTTCGGAATATAATACTGACGTTTAGAGTAATTATTGGTTCCTGTATGATTTGAAAGTTTTTATAACTTGTAAAGTAAATTATTAACTTTTAGTATAGTTTCTCACGAATTTTTTTTAAAATTTATTAATTATCGTACATCGATGAACATTTTTTATAATTTTTTTTTCCTCAAAAACATTTTGAGAATTGAGAACGCAGCTTAGAATAGATGACAATATTTTTTTTCACAAAAAACACTTTGAGAATTTGGAGTGCTGCTTAGAATTGACGGTGGTTTGTGTTCGATTAAATACGGTAATTTTAAAACCTTTGCATGTGCAAAAAAAAAATTGAAATCTCTATAATAAATATATATAAGGTTATAAGAAATGCTCATTAATTTTATACTTAACTTTTAAAAAAATTGAAAGTAAAAAAAAAAAACGAGAAATACAGCGATTTGTATTAAGGAATTCTCAAAATATAATATTTCTTAAAAATTTCTAATACTTTATAATTAATAACGTTTGGCTTACAAAAAAAATATTTATGTGGCCCACACCTAAAAAATGTGTCTTTATCACTAACCTGTATTAAAAAATACAATGCTAAGTAAAAGTGCGCATTGTAAATATTTCTTTGGTTTTTTATCCTGCTCATCATGTGTGCTACATGCAATCTGATTTATTTTTTTATCATATTCCATTATCCGACCAAGAGGGTCCAGTTAAAAAGAAATCCTATTAACGTCTTTGCGGAATCGAAAACATGCATTTTTGAGAATAATCGTCTAGATATTAACTGTTTCTTGTTGTCATGCAAAAAAATATGAATAAAAATCATATTCTCCATACCCAGGGTACAGATATATTTTGTCTCATTGTTTTAATGTTATTCGAAATTGGAGTAAGTTCCAATTAATGCAACGCAATCTTTCGGCAGTATCTCAAATTATATTTACTAAGCATCGTTAATAAAAATATTCAAGCGTATATGTAACAGTATTTTGAATATTCTGCAATCATTCTTTTCCAGGTGGCAACAACCGTGAGGAAACGATTCCCATGTTGATGCTAAATCATTCTGATAGCCGGAGGACACCCTGCCCAAACCAGGTGGCCTGACCAATGGATCCCGGAGTGACTCCACCTCGAGAATCGAACTAGGTTTAGGTTCTTCCTCACCCACTGCATCTCAGATGCAACCCAAAGACCAGGCAGGATCTGCCAACTGCACGAGGCATCCTACAACAAGCAACGGTATGTGACACTTAATTTTAGTTTATAATTGATTAAAACTATGCCCTTGCACCCTGGGTTGAACTCCAATCAAATCATCAGAAATACAACTTTGTTAGCGTCTCATTCACCAAGCTTTCGCAATACACTTTTTGTTAGTTTGGAGCAACAATACACTGTTAAATTAACTTCAAAGATTGATATTTTCAAACAAAAGGTCTCTTAAGGCATCCGACTACCCTAAAATTGTGAACTTTTGCCGACCATCTTATTAGCTTTACAAAAATACCACGTTTATGATTTTCCGTTCACTAGAAGAAGAAAACTACAAGTGTTTTAGTAAAGGCAGATGCCATTACTTTAAAAAAGATATATATGTCATACTTTTTAAAACGCGTTTTACTCGAAAAGTGTTTTCTTTTTTTTTGAAAATGCTAAACGGAGACAGTGATTGCTCAAAAAGTTTTGAAAATAATTAACTGAAATTTTGTGTGTGTGTATGTTCTGTATAATAGTAGAAGTGTTTCAACTTTCAGATTGATCAATCACTGTTTTATTACAAAATTTACAGTCCTTTATGCGAATATAATCACTGTTATTTTAAGCAATTACATATAATAACTAAGTTAAAGGGCTCTAGTTTTTGTAAAAATTAAAATATCTCTTACCCTGAAGGTCATTCAAAAATGAATAACATAGCAACACATCAGAATTGAAAATTTGCTCATAAACATTGGGTACAGAATGGGCCGCGTTTATGATATTTTTCATAAATTTTTACCAATTTTTTTTCCCCATTTTGTAACAATAATTTCTTTTTCATTACTTAATTTAGCAAATTTATCTTAAAATGTACTAAACAAATCTAAAAACCACAAAAAAAACCCATATCACCATTTTTTCTAAAAAAAATGTCGCAAGTAGTCGGATACCTTAAGATTGATTAGCTTGTAATACAATTGACACCGCTTTATAATGTTGGCCCCATTTGCGCTTTAAAAAAAGCACACATTTCGATTAAAACACGTTTAAATGTATGGCATCTTGCATAAAGTAATGGCATCTACATTTACTAAACATTTGTAGTTTTTGTTCTAGGAAAGGAAAGTAATAAACTTGTATTTTTTTAAAAAGCTAATAAGATGTCCCATAAAATAAAATCACAAAAATGTGTCGATATTTTGCAAAATTCACAATTTGAGGGTAATCGGATACTTTATATATATCTATATATATAAAGGAGAAAAGCGATATATATATAAAGGACATGTTCCTTTGATAAAGTAGACATCAGCTAAGAAAGGATTTTCCGAAATTCGAAACGCAAGGGGCGTGACGGGGGGTTAAGGGCTTTAATAATAATTATTTCCATGTTTAAACTACTTGATGTACAATCTTGAAATTGGGTAAGCGGATTCCTTTCAGAGAGTAGAGATCCACTACAAAATGAGTTTGCTGAAAATCGACCCCCAAGTGGCGTTGCAGGGGCGATATAGATAATTATTTCCATTTTTAAACTATTTGACGCACTATCTTTAAATTTAAAATATAGATTCCTTTCGTAGAATAATGATCAGTTACAAACGGGTTTTGTGAAAACAGACTTCTAAGTGGCGTTGCGGGGTTAAGGAGCGTAATAGATTAATATATCCGTTTTTAAACTACTTCACCTACCTGCTTGAAAATTGTAGGTAAGTTTCTTTCCTGGAGTAAATATCCGCTACAAAATGGGTTTTGGTAAAATTGACCCCCAAGGGGTGTTGCGGGGGCGGGGGGTTTAAGGGGCGTTATAAATTCCTATTTTTAAGTTATTAGACGTACAGTCTTCAAACTCAGTAAGCAGATTCCTCTCATAGGGTAGAGATACGCTAAAAATGGGTTCGTGAAAATTGCCCCCAAGTGGCGTTGAGGGACTTAAGGGGCGTTTATAGATAATTATTTCCATTTTTTAAACTATTAGACACACAGTCTTTATATTTGATAAAGAGATTTCTTTCATAGAGTAGAGATCAGCTATAAGAAGGTTTTGTGAAAACAGACCTCTAAGTGGCGTTGCAGGGGAATAAGTGGCGTAAGAGATAAATATTTTCGTTTTTAAACTATTTGACCTACCTGCTTGAAAATTGGTAGGAATGTTTCTTTCATGGAGTAAATATCCGCTACAAAACGGGTTTGGAGAAAATTGACCCCCAAGGGGTGTTGCAGGGGGTTAAGGGCAGATATAAATACTTATTTCTTTTTTTAAACTATTAGACTCACAGTCTTGAAATTTGGTTAGCAGATTCCTCTCATAGGATAGAAATACACTGCAAAATGTGTTTTGTGAAAATCGACCCCTAGGTGGTGTTGCGGGGGTTCAAGGGGCGTTATTGATAATTTTTTTGCATTTTTAATTAATTGGACGAACAGTCTTCAAATTTTGATAAGCAGATTCCTTTCATAGAGTGCAATTCCCCTACAAAATGGGTTTTGTGAAAACAGACCCAGAAGTGGCGTTACGGGGGCTCAAGTGGCGTTATAGACAATTATCCCCATTTTTAAACTGTTAGACGTACAGTCTTGAAATTTGATAAGCAGATTCCTTTCGTAAAGTAGAGAACCACTACAAAATGGGTTTCGCGAATATCAACTACGAAGTTTAATTTCGGGAGATTAAGAGGCGTAATCGATAAGTATTTCCATTTTTAAACTACTTGATCATCCTGCTTGAAAATTGGTAGGCATGTTCCTTTCATGAAAATAGAGTTCCTCTAAAAAGAGTAAAATGAAAATTGACCCCCAAAGATGTTTGCGAGGGGTCAAGAGGAGTTACAGAAAAAATTCCTGGTTTTTAATTGTTAGACCCATATACTTGAAATTGTTTAAGCATGTTTTTTTTGTTGAATAGGGATCCACTAAGAATAAATTTTAAGCAAATCAAGTTCTGTGGGGTTGCAGGGGTTTACTGGGACGTATTGACAAAAAAAATACTTTTTTCGAGCTACAAGGACTATAATAATGAAATTTGGTTTGCATTTTTCTTTTGTTGAATTGAAATCCGCTAAGAGCGGTAATTTTGGAAAACGGCTCTCAACGGGATTACGGGATATTTATAGTAAAACTTTTGCTTTTTTCTGTTAGATTTAGACTTGAAATTTGGCTTGCATGTTCAATTTACGGAGTAGAGATCCACCGAAAATTGGTTTTGCGGGAATCCACTTGGTTTTTGAGTTACGAAAGAGCAAACATCATTCTATGCTTCAATTTTAGAGATTTTAGAAAATACAAATTACATGAGTTCTGCTCTTTTTTTTTATCAACAGTGACAGTTACAGGTATAAGTATATTTTCAATTCAATCGAATTCTTAATACTAGGACTTAGATATCAATACTTTATACATATATATAAGCAGTAAAAATTTATAAAACATCATGAAATACCCAGCGAAGCGGGGGGTAACAGCTAGTATATATATATAAGGTTGACTAATTATTGTGTGTGTGTATTATATTTTTCATGATATGTATAATGTATATGCTTTTTATCACATATCTAAAAATATTTTGATTTAAATTAATCCAATTTGTTCTAAATGTTCTGATATATATTGATTCCGACGGGTTTTTTTGCTGTTTTCATGGTGCGAATTTTTATTTTAGTAAACTTTGCCAATCCATCACTGTTTATTATATATTCTCAACCAGACTTCTTAATAGAAATTTAATGCACCGATTTGACAAGTTAGTCAAACTAGCTGACGAAATATTGGATTAAAAGAGTTAGTAAATACTGTATCGAAAGATTATCGATTTAGGCCATGACTGGTGCCCGAGAAATTCCCTGCCTAAAATTTTCAAAACGTATACGGTTTTCTAAATTTTTTACTCATTCAAGCTGAATTTAAAAAAAAACCTTAAGAAATCCCTTTTTTAAAAAAATGGCTAAGATACATCCAGTTAATACGTAAAGAATTTATGCATTATTTTGAATACATTTGATACATACAAAGTTTATGCATTATTTTGAATACATTTGATACATACAAAGTTTATACATTATTTTGAATACATTTAATACACAAATTTTATGCATTGTTTTGAATACGTTTATATTTAATGTATACAAAGTGTATGTAATATTTTGAATATATTTTATGCATACAATGTTTATGCATTATTTTGAATACATTTAAGGTGTACAAACTTTATGCATTGTTTTGAATATATTTAATGCATACAAAGTGAAAGCTTTATTTTAAATATCTGTGCGATTTTTTAAAATCTTTCTAATCATTTTTTATCAATATGGCGATGATGGCTGTAGTCACAAAGTATATGTAAGATCAAAAATCCCGTTATACCTTCATTTTATATTTCTCAATTAAAACTTTATTCATCTAAATATATACAAATATTCCAAGGTCTAGAGATTGCCAAAAGAAAGAATTTTTTCCATATCATTTCACCATTCCCTTCCATTTTTGTGTTTTCTTAATCGCGTCGACTCCATTAAGTGAGAAATCCCGAGAGTAAATCATGTTCGGAGCAGTGGACGTCATGGATCTCATTTGTAGGCAGATTTCCTGCCTCTTCCGTATATCGATATAATTCGGCTGATGATTTATTAACGCCCGCCTGATTGGAAATTGGTCGGTGTCGGGAAAATCCCATTTCGAGACAGGCCTGTCGAAGAAGGACTGTCTTTACGTGCAGATGAAGGACATGCGCTCCAATAAGCGCTTAATAAGATATTGGATTGCCAATGTTGCTAATACGTGAGGAAGCAGAATACAGAATATGCGGGGATGGATCTTCCTTTACTTCTAGTAAAAGAAGCTGTTGGTCCTTTATCGAATTGCAATTATAACGCTATTTACACTATCAAGGTCCTTCTATTGCATTGTATAGTCTTCTGGATAATTTTGTGGATAGCAGTGCACAGAAAAGATTGTACTTCACAAAGGCGTATATATACTTCAGGGGGAAAATAATGCTTTGGCTGAGTGAGACGTTTATATAAGCCGGTGGCGCTTAAGAGGTTAAAGTCGTATTCTAGCTTACGCATCAAAGTATAGTACAGGGGTCGGCAACCTCTTGGAGTCGAAAGAGTCAAAAATTACAATTTACAAAATTTCAAAGCTTTTGAAGAGCCACAGAAATGTTTTCGTGCCAACAATAAATAGTACTTGCATAAATAAAGTTTTTTGATAAAAAAAAAAACTAATATATTTATTCATAAGAAAAAATATCTATTAATTCATATATAAGTAGTGTTTTTCACTACTGACATTATTATATAATTACTTATTATTTAAGTATATAAAAAACTTAAATAATAAGTAAGTAAATGCAATAATAATTAAACATTTACTTACAACACTAACTTGTAACTTACAACACAAACAATTAAGCAAACAAATTCATGGGACGGATAACTTTGCATGGTTATTCAAGTAGAAAATTTAAACTTTACTAAACAATATAACTTGTACATAAAAATAAAGAGAAAAAAAAACAATAACGTACATTTGAGCAAACAAATTCAATGGGAGAGTTAGATTTGCATGGTTTTAGAAATTTTGGATAAATTTGGCTCAAACTTGTTGTTTTAAGTTTCGAACATGACTCTAAATTTTCATTTGTTAGTTGGCTTCTTACTCTACTTTTAATTATATTCATGCAAGAGAAAGCTTGCTCGCACGAATATGTTGCTCCGAAGATAGTCAGCACTCCAAATGCCAACTTCTTCACCTCACTGTAGCAATCTGGAAGACTATTCCATGCGACGAATATAAGTGCCTCAACTCGCGATATTTCTTTTAAAGCTATCCACTTTTGTTGCGTTACGTACATACATTTCTGGGAACCTCCACCTCTTCCAACTTGCATTTCAACTCTGTAAATTGTCCACTCCACAAAGCTTTACTTTTTAAATCGATCAATTGCATTTCTTGAGATCCAGTATCAATTCCAAATGGCTGAATGTGGATTTCGTTACTATATGTGTTAAGAGGATTTACTATGAATGCTAAAGTGATTTTGTTTGTTTTGAATTGCACAAATCTGTCAGCGAATTCATCTTTAATTTTTTTTAGTGTTGAAGTAATTCGAGCCAACAGTTGCACTGGTTTTAGAAATTAATATTGAAGTAATTTACCGCTCTGTATATCTTCTGTAAAAAGAATTAATTTTTCTTCGAAACAAATCAATTCTTCTGCCAAAACATAGGCTGGGATTCCCTTTCCTTGCAGATTTAGATTCAGCTCGTTTAATTTCGCTGTGATATCCACCATAGAGTAAAATTTTTGCAAACATTTGTCGTTCTCTAATTCGGGGTGATTAATGCCTTTTTCATTGAGGAATGTATTTATTTCATTCAAACAAATTAAAACGTTTCAACACCTTAACTTTGGAAAGCCGACAATGACGACGTGTGTCACGAGGGGACAGGTGCGGTGAAAAGCAAGTACAAGTGGCTGAGATATAGAAACGCTGCCTAATCCTTGTCAATCGATTAAGAACGATTTTTAAATGTGTTTTTTTTTTTATAAAATAAATAATATTTGCGAATGGAACTGGAGAGCCACAGCTTCACATCTAAAGAGCCGCATGTGGCTCGCGAGCCGCAGGTTGCCTACCCCTGGTATAGTATAATTGAATTCAATACATTATTATTGTATGAAGGAGGCGCGATGAAAATTATGATTGGATACTGGATCGCAAATATTGAAAGTTTGAGAAGCACTGCCTTAGAGGATTAGTTTTTGCACTTCCTTGTTTAGACGACATGTTTATTGTGTCCGCTAATTAAAGGCTCGTGTTTCTTAGTAATTCTTTTTTAATTTTAATACTTAATACCAAATAACAAACGGATTTTAATATATTCCTGCCAAAATTTCTTGGTTTATAACTCAGTTACAGGTAAGGGAACAGTGTTGGAGCAATAAATGCTCATTTCTGTGCCAAGTTAGATTTAGGAAAATAAATTTAGTAAGTTTAAGTTTAATAAATTAAATAATAGAAGTACAAAATTTATATATTATATATTTTGATAAATAATTATTATTAATTTTTAAGATGAATTTCCTAATTTTATGTTTAGGGAATTATAACTCGAACTATTTTATGTTTCATATTAAATAACTGCATTTATTTTTTTGTATATTTTTATAGTGGGGTTGATTCCTCACCAGAGGGCGCTGCGATTGCTTAGCAATTGCCATGGGATGATCAAATAAACAATATCAGCTAATCGTATTACACTTGTGGTTGTGTGCTAACCGTCGATTTTGCTTACATTCAAATTTTATATTCTTTAAATTTCTTTAGTACTCTATTTAGAGTACTAAAAATTTATTTAGTACATTCATTAAAAATATTTAAATATATTTTCTAGTCTTTTGCTTTTGTATAGTTATTAAATATATACATAGTTTTAGTTTATAAAATTAGATTTAAGCTTAGTTTGTACTTCTGTTCTTTGACCTCGTGTCTTGTGTCTTTGTATACTTCTAGGTTTAGTAATTAGTTTGCCAGCCACATTGTGTTTCAAAGATTATGGATTGTTCGATTATGAACAAAATCCTTTATACTTAAAAATTAAGTGTTAAAGTCTAGAACAGAGATGACCCTTGGCGATGTCAATTTTTTTGGCGACCGGAATCTATAGCCAAGTAACAGAATTTAGAGATAGGTATCCGAGAATTTACAAATTGTAATTTTGCATAAAAAATAAAATATACATATATATTATGAAATTTTAAGAAATCTATATATATAAAGGAGAAAAGCGACTCACTTACTGACTGACTGACTGACTGACTGACTGACTGACTGATTGACTGACTGACTGACTGACTAATCACGATATCTCCGGAACTATTCAACTTACAGACTTGAAATTTGGTAGACATGTTCCTTTCATAGAGTAGACGTCAGCTAAGAACGGATTTTCCGAAATTCGAAACGCAAGGGCGTTAAGGGGGTTAAGGGAGTTATAAATAATTGCTTCCATGTTTAAACTACTTGATGTACAATCTTGAAATTGGGTAAGCAGATTCCTTTCAGAGAGTAGAGATCCGCTACAAAATGAGTTTGGTAAAAATTGACCCCAAGTGGCGTTGCAGGGGCTTAGGGGCGTTATAGATAATTATTTCAATTTTTAAACTATTTGACGCACTGTTTTTAAATTTGATAAATAGATTCCTTTCGTAGAATAATGATCAGTTACAAAACAGGTTTTGTGAAAACAGACTTCTAAGTGGCGTTGTAGGGGATTAAGGGGCGTAATAGATAAATGTATCCGTTTTTATACATATACTTCACCTACCTGCTTGAAAATTGGTAGGTAAGTTTCTTTCCTGGAGTAAATATCCGCTACGAAATGGGTTTGGGGAAAATTGACCCACAAGGGGTGTTGCGGGGGCGGAGGGTTTAAGGGGCGTTATAAATTCCGATTTTAAGTTACTAGACGTACAGTCTTGAAACTTAGTAAGCAGATTCCTATTCATAGGGTAAAGATACGCTACAAAATAGATTTCGTGGAAATTTTCCCCCAAGTGGCGTTGCGGGACTTAAGGGCGTTATAGATAATTATTTCCATTTTTAAACTATTAGACGCAGTCTTTATATTTGATAAATAGATTTCATTCATAGAGTAGAGATCAGCTATAAGAAAGTTTTGTGAAAACAGTCCTCTAAGTGGCGTTGCAGGGGATTAAGTGGCGTAAGAGATAAATATTTTCGTTTTTAAACTACTTGACCTACCTGCTTGAAAATTGGTAGGAATGTTTCTTTCATGGAGTAAATATCCGCTACAAAACAGGTTTGGGGGAAATTGACCCCCAAGGGGTGTTGCGGGGGTGGGGGTTTAAGGGGCGTTATAAATTCCGATTTTTAAGTTATTAGACGTACAGTCTTGAAACTTAGTAAGCAGATTCCTCTCATAGGGTAGAGATACGCTACAAAATGGGTTTCGTGAAAATTGCCCCCAAGTGGCGTTGCGGGACTTAAGGGGCGTTATAGATAATTATTTCCATTTTTAAACTATTTGACGCAGACTTTATATTTAATAAATACATTTCTCTGATAGAGTAGAGATCAGTTATAAGAAGGTTTTGTGAAAACAGTAAGTGGCGTTGCAGGGGAATAAGTGGCGTAAGAGATAAATATTTTCGTTTTAAACTACTTGACCTACCTGCTTGAAAATTGGTAGTAATATTTCTTTCATGGAGTAAATATCCGCTACAAAACGGGTTTGGAGAAAATTGACCCTCAAGGTGTGTTGCGGGGGGGGGGGGGGTTAAGGGCAGATATAAATAATTATTTCTATTTTAAAACTATTAGACTCACAGTCTTGAAATTTGATTAGCAGATTCCTCTCATAGGATAGAAGTACACTACAAAATGTGTTTTGTGAAAATCGACCCCTAGGTGGCGTTGCGGGGGTTCAAGGGGCGTTATTGATAATTTGTTTGCATTTTTAATTAATTGGACGCACAGTCTTCAAATTTTGCTAATCAGATTCCTTTCATAGAGTGCAATTCCCCTACAAAATGGGTTTTGTGAAAACAGACCCATAAGTAGCGTTGCGGGGGCTCAAGTGGCGTTATAGACAATTATCCCCATTTTTAAACTGTTAGACGTACTTGAAATTTGATAAGCAGATTACTTTCGTAAAGTAGAGAACCGCTACAAAATGGGTTTTGCGAATATCAACTACCAAGTTTAATTTCGGGAGTTTAAGAGGCGTGATCGATAAATACTTCCATTTTTAAACTATTTGATCATCCTGCTTGAAAATTGGTAGACATGTTCCTTTCATGGAATAGAGTTCCTCTAACAAAGAGGGAAACGAAAATTGACCCCTAAGGATGTTTGCGAGGGGTCAAGGGGAGTTACAGAAAAAAATTAATGTTTTTAATTGTTAGACCCATATACTTGAAATTTGTTAAGCATGTTTCTTTTGTTGAATAGAGATCCACTAAGAATGTATTTTAAGCAAATCAAGTTCTTAGGGGGGGTGCAGGGGGTTACTGGGACGTATTGACAAAAAAAATTACTTTTTTCGAGCTACAAGAACTATAATTATGAACTTTTGTTTGCATTTTTCTTTTGTTGAATTGAAATCTGCTAAGAGCGGTTATTTTGGAAAACGGCTCTCAACGGGATTACGGGGATATTGATAGTAAAACTTCTTTTTTTCTGTTAGATTTAGACTTGAAATTTGGCTTGCATGTTCAATTTACGGAGTAGAGATCCACCGAAAATTGGTTTTGCGGAAATCCACTTGGTTTTTGGGTTACGAAAGAGCAAATATCATTCTATACTTCAATTTTAGAGATTTTTAGAAAATACAAATTCGATGAGTTCTGCCCTTTTTTTTGCGACAGTTAAATGTATAAGTATATTTTTCAATACAATCGAATTCTTAATGCTAGGACTTAGATATCAATAATTTATACATATATATAAGCAGTAAAAATTTATAAAACATCATGAAATACCCAGCGAAGCGGGCGGGTAACAGCTAGTATATTTATAAAGCTGTCAGTAATGCATAAAAACAATATTTTTTTAAAAAAATTTAAGTTAAAAGAAAGGATTTTTTTTTAAATTTTATCATATGATAGTAGATGCAAATCCAAAAATGCCGCCGAAATACTCAGTCGATCAAACACGTGGGACTTTGTTGAGCGTAAAGTCCTGTGATTATAACGTCAGATGAATCGAGTCCATTATAAATATTATGTTAAATTTAACTTTTAAAATTATAATTGTTAATATTTAAAATAATACATATTAATCTGGAAACAATATCTTTATAACCTTTTTTTTTTACTTTGGCAGATTGGCAACAGTCCAAAAAAACATTGCCTTAAGATAACTTACACACAACGTTTTTACTGAAGCAGTTTCTATTCTTAAGCGATAAAGGACAAGCAAAATTATTAAATACACTAACGGATATTAATCATTATATTTGAAAACATTTGCTTTAATGTGATGAGTATTGGAATTATAACGTGAACTTTCAAAGTAAAGTAGATTCCCTTAAAACTAAGTATAGGGTACACATACATTTGGCGAGCTTTGGCAACTCTTAAGATAATTAGGCAACCAATTTTAAAATGTCACAAAAAAAATTAATCGCCAACCAATATTTTATATTACCCATTTTTTTTTTAGTAAAAATGAACAAAACTGTTTTACGTACTTGCATTGCTCCTTTTTACAATCACCTACCCCCCTCTCCAACCCCTAAAAAGCCCTGGAGGTGAACCCAACTATATCAATCTTCTTCAGGTGCTAAGGCTATTACAAGTTTTGTGTTCCTTTTACTTGTGTATATAATCAAGAGTTACGCAGAGAAATTTTTTCAAAATGTTTGACAGCTTTTAATATCTTACGTTTAATTTAATTATCCTTCAGTATAATGTGATACTGCAGTGTTAGAATTTCTAACGTTTTTGTCGAGATTAAAATGTTTTATAACATTAAATCTCCTATAACGTAATTTAAATTCACATTAGACTTCTTTTAGTCGGCGAACAGTGTTACCACATATTGGCAAATAACTTTAAATTCCATTCTTGTTTTATATATTAACTATTGCCAAATTAAAAGTTTGAGGAAAGTTATCAAAATGGATTGCCTGTTTGTTTTATTAAATGCTAGTGTCCATATTGTAAATATGGTAATCTAAATAACTATATTGATGAAACTCAGTAGTACTTTGTGGCCGCGGTAGCGTAGTGGTCAAGATAATGGACTCGTAGTTGGCGTGTCATACGTTCGTCCCTAGTACCGCTGAAGACCCGCCGTGTACGGGCGTGATGCCTATTAAATCTGTCGAGAGCTCAAATGTCTTCTCATTGGTGTGGTGTTGTAGTTAGAAGATGAGGGTGCGAGCTCAGGTGTAGTCCTGGTGTGATCGTGGTTCAAAATGACGAGGTCCGTCGTCAAAAGCCCTCTTGTAGCTAAACAGTGCGACGTAAATATTCACTCACTCACTAAGTAGTACTTTTCTGTCTTCAAACAATTATATTAGAAACATCACCTCAGCTGATTATGATGCCCTCGTGGGACTTCAGAGTGCACCTTTAGTAGAAAAAAATAAATTAAATTAAATTAAGCTGAAAATAGTACAAGGTTATACTTTTTCTTAATCCTTAAAAACCGTTACTATCTATAGTGCTTTTATTTATGCATTTGGATATTTGTAACGCCATACATTTACAGCTATATTTCCTTTACTGTTAAACGACAGCCAGATGGCGCTTTTCCTTCTTTTTAGGGGGGAAATTCTTTTCTTCCCTAGTACGAGCAAAATTGCGTGCGCCACTCTTGGTGATGCTGCTGATGTGTTCAGAACTGAGTGGTTTATGTATGCTTGGTGTCCTCTTTTCTGTTGTGGAACTTAAAATCATCAAATAATTGTATCTGTATATATCACAAGACACAGACTATATATTATTTTATCCAAAAATAATACCAACCGTAAAGAACTACGTATTGCTATATTACCAAAAATATGTTTTTGTTCTATTTGTGAGTAGATTTACAAAGTAATTTTGAAGTTTAAGCCAAATAGCGCATATTTAAAAAATTGTGAACATTTGGAACTAGTTTATCAAACATAAAAAAGCAATTTATTTACCAATTGTACTTATGTTACACAATGTATTTCATACATAACTAGGCACAACTCCCACAGAAGTCTCCAAGCTTACTAGTTGTAAATTATTGTGTCAAGTAATCAATGCAAATAAACAATGCATATCCTAAAGAGGAGATAAAAGTTGTTCAGTTTTATTTCCACCAAAATGAGACAACTTACTTTGACAACCATCACAATTTCTGGAAATATTTTGAGATACAGATGGACTAAAAATATTTTTTATGGTATGCAAAAAATATAGAGCAACACTTAGCAGTTTCTACCAATGGTTCACCCTTGATGATCTTTACTATTATTTGGGGTATAGTGATTTGAACTACCCATCTTTAGATCCGGAGATCACTCCGTGCACGAATTAAGAAACGGAATCACCCCTGTTAGTGCATACCCCCTTTCTAAAGAAAGTTGTTTTTGCTTTGATGGTCTTTCAGAGCGATACATAAATAAGGTGGTTTTCCACCCATTACTTCAACTGATATACGTATGATTCAAAAGTTCCCGGACTGACTTCCGGATTACTTGAGAAATTTTTACAGTAGAGCGACGACGTTAACTTTTTGTGTTTCTTAAAATCCACCCCACCCCCCTTTCCGGAAAGTCGTTTGTCTCAAATCCCGTGGTCGGTGGCTCGCTATGGCTACGCAATTTGTAGACGGCTGCATTTAGTAAACGGCGATGGAAAAAAAATGACATTTGTTGAGTAGAGAATCAATATCAAATTTTGTGTTCGCTTGGGAAAAAGTGCTATAAAGACTCATGAAATGTTGAAGCATGTGTACAGCAGTGACACAATATCGCGAACACAAGTTTTTGAGAGACATCGAAGTTTCAGAGAGGGAATGGAAAGTGTCAAAGACGACGAATGCTATGGACGTCCACAGACTTCTCACACCACTCAAAACATCAATAAGGTTTCTGCGGCTCTACGTTAGAACAGGCTGCAAAGAATTGAGCACATAGCAGAATCAGTTGGGATATCCGAGGTCACATGTCAATGGATACTGACTAAGGGTCTCAGAATGCATAGGGTGTGTCAACACATCGTTCCTCGCTTGTTAAACAAAGATCAAAAAGGAATTCGAATGGAAATGGCGGAAGATTTAATCTCCATTGTAGACTAAGGTCCTTCCGTACTTAGCAGAATTGTTACTGGAGATGAGACACTGTGTTTTTATGTGACTCTCTATTCAAGAGAGCATCGGCAACATGGAAATCATTACAATCTCCACGCAAGTAGAAATTCCGACAAGATAGCTCTACAGGGAAGGCCATGCTAGAAGTATTCTTCGATAGTCAGGGCATTCTCCATCCGGAATTTATTCCTGAAGGGCACAGTATGAACAAAAAGCACTATGTAGATATCCCGCGTCGTTTTGGTGAGTCGATCCGAAAGAAGAGACCGGAATTGAGGGCTGAGCTGTCATGTGTGCTTTTGCGTCATGCAAACGCTTCTGCACACCGATCTCTCCTTGTCACACACTTTCTTGCGAAAACTCAAAAACAACTATTTTTCAACATCCTATTTCCTTAACTGGCCCATTGCTTGCCGTGTCGTCGATTTCAATCTGCAGATGAAGTTAAAAGTGCATCGTAGGCTGAACTAAAGGATATCGCTAGAAATGGATTCCAGAAATGTTTCGAAGAACTTTACAAACCTTGGCAAAAGTGTGTTGTTGCCCAAAGATCTTATTTCGAAGGGGGGTGTGTTTCAGCAATTTAATTGTTAATATTTTTCAAGTTATAGACTCCCACTCCGGGAACTTTTTAATCCTAACTCGCACTTCCTCTATAGGTTTGAGTTCGTATGTATGCTTTTCCGTTGTGGACAATCTTTCATTATGATTGTGGGTCTGGTTGGCACATGCACCACGCAGGCACTTTAAATCCCTACTCATGATTTACTGAGAATGTCTTAGACTCTCCATAGAGTACATAATCAACCAGTAGAGTTATGTTGTACTGCCATCTAGTGTTTAATTCCTGGGTCGCCACCTCAGCGGAACGCTGTTGATGGTAATGGATCACCCATGATAACCTTTTTCCTGCTTGGAGTTGGGTGGTGTGAATTGTCTACCTTTGGATCTGGAGAACACTCAGTATCCGCGTTAGAAAACTGGGGTGAAAAGAAATTCCTATTCGGGCTAGTCGTTAAGCACTTTTACTCCTGTCCTTTACTATTTGTGACTTGCAGGAAAAGAAATTGCTGCGTAGTGACTAAACCAAAGGAGATATTGACCAAAAAGCTTAAGGATTGAACAAAAATTTCAATCTCATTAAAGACACAGACAAATGTCAGTGGAGGCTCATTTGAGTAGATTTTTTCAACAATTGAAATATTTTAAAATCCGCTTTAATTGTTAAGATGTGTATAGTATTTTTTTTTTTTGTGTGGAATATTAGGTTGATTTACTATATATGTGTGTTTTTTTCTTCCCTTTTCTAGGTGTTCCAAGCCCCGCCGGCAGCCAGCGGCCAGCCTACACGACGCAACCTGCAGCCCTCAACCTCATGCAGTTTGTTGAACCTTCTCCAGGACCCCCTGGTGGACCTTCTCCTCCCAAGACACCCTCCCCAGCTTCTGTGGCTGCCGCAGAGGCATGATCAGCAGCGTCCTCAGCCTGCACCGAGCTTCATCCATATCAACACAACAACAAGGGTTCCAATGTCTGGTCTGCAACATATTGTACATCTCACACTTTAATGCCGCTTTGACACGCGTACAGAGAATTAACACTCATGCTTCCAGTAGTACAGAGACATGAACGAACGGTGGCGGCTCATGCCCTTTTATACCGGAACACTTTTTGTACACAGTATACAATAACGAAGGACTCGGAATAAGATCGATCAAAACAGAAGCTTGCCAAATTGGTGGGCGCGTTGAACGGAAGTAGTTAAGTTACAGTTGCTGTGCTGTTAGAGCGGCCCATACAACTCGTACTTTTCATTGATATCCACCGAGTCTCCAAAAAAGAATACTTTATATAAATCTATTATATTTTTTGAAGGTGCAGTGGACATTTACGTGAAGTATGTGGTTGTATGGGAAGAGACGTCTCAACCTTAAATCTTTTTTATTCGTAAGTTAACCGCTAGGTGTCATGGTGAATCAAAATACGAAAGAGTACGAAGTAAAAGTGCATAAAACTAAGCAAATGCATTCATAATTGAAGACTTGAAGAAGCATCAGATATTTACATTTTCGATTTCTTAAAGCCTTTGCTTGTTAATTGTTAATGTTTTATTGTTATAAATATATTTATTAGTACTTATGTACAAATTGAACCACGCTGGCCACTTTAAGAAAAGAATGACATTTAACAAAGTGAAAAATTGTTTGTTACAAGCGTGCGTGCTGGTACAATATATCTATTATGTTTTATATATATAATTACTTTTCGATTCACTTCTTAAAAGCTGTTAAGCTTTTAAACAGAGTTATAAGATTTTTTTAAAGGAAATTTCAACACAATAGAATGAAAAATAACTAACAAACCGTGTATAAATGATATAGCCGTGGTAAAAAACAGCATTTTCGAGTATTTTTAATTCCAAATGCGTTGATTATGTTTTTAACATAGCATTTCACAAAATACAACTCCATAGAATTCTAAAATCTGCATTTTTGTGGTAAAATGTAGTACTCTTGACGAAATTTATATCAAGATAAAAATAACCAGATGCAAAAAAAAATATCGAAACAGGGGCGTACAAACTACCCTCACCCACCCAGACCACACAACAGATTTTTATTTTTACAATAAAGATTTTTTTTTTCTTTCACTTATAACCCATCCCTAACAGAATGCGTATACCACAAACTATATAAATACCAAATGCGAGCGGCACTATCTATACCATTTGTCGAGACACAACTGAAAATTGCGTGCATGGTTGCTATGAAGTAGACATTTGGCTACTAGAATTTGGCGATTTCCATCAGCATAGTTTCGATAATTGCACAAATAACAATTTCCATTTGATTATCAAACACAATATCCAGTTTCTTTATTTCTGCTTACTCGACTTTTTTTCTGGAGACATATGCGACGATACTCACGATTAAAGATTTCTATTTACAGATTGTACCTGTAAAATTCACAACTGTCTGATTTTTATGAAAACACACACGTTTTTGTGAGTGTTACTTTATAAAATTAATACCACAAACGGTTTTGTTCAATATCTTGAGAATTACTTAAAATTCATTCTTTCAATTTGCAAAATAAAATTTCCATTTTTGTTTATCACTGTTTTGACAGCAGCCATGTTATTTAATAAAATCAATCTTCCCCCCTGAAGAACATTTCCAAATTAGAAAATTGAGAAATGTAATGTTTAATTCAAATTTCATTTCATTTTTTACTCTTTCACATCTACCTTTCCCCCCATCTGTGTTGAAAGACATAAAGAAAATCCAAATTTATAATTATCTTTTATTTGGATAGTTAGTTATTTTAAACATTTACTTATGATTTCGCCTAAATTATTGATGAAGTTCACAATATAACTTTTCGAAGGAAAAATATAGATTTTAAACCGAACAATATTGATTTCAGTTTGCATAAGATAGTTTTCGATGAATCTTTGAAAGCTGTTTGTTACTATTAAATAAATCTCACTAGAAAACATACTAATTATCATTTAAAAAAATATCCTTGACCACACTAGCAATATCACTTAAGAAAAGTCCTTGTAATTAGTCTTGATTCAATAAAAAAAGAAATTTCACTGCTGTTGAAAATTGCAAATGCAATGACATCTACTCGAAGCTGTGTATTGGAAAAGTTGTGTTACAAAAAGTTCTTGGCGTAAATGGATAATACTTAATGAAAAATTATTTCGAAATAAAACATATCGTTTCAAAAGTACAAAAAAAAAACTTCCCATCACGAAATATTGCAGGGACAACGAGTAAAATAAAAGCTATTATCATAGGACTAAAAAGTTAAAAGAAAATTTGACATTCAAATCCAAGTTTTCTATATTCGTAAGAACAGAATTTTGAGACGTCGAAACTAAAAGGCAAAAATTTTTTAAGTACTTTTTATCCTCAGTATGTGAGTTATTAATCGCAAAAGATAATATCCTTAATAATTAAAATGTGGTAATTCGAGACGATCATGTGATAAATATAATTACGTGTTCATTAAATTCAAAACTGACATTATCTTGTGTTGGTTCAGTTAGTAAAATTAAGACAAAATTTCAAATTTGATATGTATTAAGTTCAAGTATTAAGATACTTCAAAAAGTTTCTGCAAATTTTATAAGAAATTCTTATATTATGCGTGTATTTTTAATTCAAGTACATTTTACTTGCCTATGTTCGTTTTCGTTTGTAAAAAAAGTAAAATTTTAAAAGA
>BMAO01027920.1:0-76644 GCA_019973975.1 Trichonephila clavata
ACCCTTTAAGTAGTTTTTTGTAACATCTTTGAATATTACTGTGTGCTACTTTGACATTCCCTTTACAGAAGTGTAATAATCAGATACTTGAAACTAGTTTCGGTTGTGGATTCGAATTTTGCCACATCTTACAGAGATAAGAAGGATAGAGGAAATTTATTATCAGGTACTCAAGTTCTTGAAATTTGTTTTTTAATTGATATTTATGTTTCAGCGAATTTTGAATGTGCATTTTAAGTGTTTATGTAGACAAAAATAAGGTTATCAGTTTGAAAAGGTTTGCTTGATAAGAATTGTAAAATATATTTTTTTTCTCTACCTTTTTCTAAAGAATTAAGCGAATGCTTCAGGGGTAATTAAAATCTAAAAAATACAGATGAACTATTACATTTCTAATTTTTTTAAAATTTATTTATATTCATTTTTAACCTTTAGCAGTAAGTGTGAAATGTTATCGAAAAAATTTTCTTAATATCCAAGAATAAGAAGAAAAAAATGTCAATGCATAGGAGGAAAAACATTATTTCAGTTCACAATCTATTTTTATTCTAAATAACCTGTTAAAGAAAACTGTATTTTACTTTTCTACAGAAGTTTTACACAAGGATGTCTTAAGGCATGGGCCAACTGGGTCTGGGCCCAAGGCCTCGGCTTCGAGGGGGCCTCGTCTCGATCTCGATAAAACCATGATCCGAATAGCTTTGATCTTCAAATGTTATTCCAGGACATGCTCTCCGAAAAAACCGGGAATTTCGATACATACCAACTATGGCATAATTGCATTATTATCTCATGTACATCGTCCGTGTCTAGGCCTAAGCTTACTATTTAGTCGAAGGGCCGCAGTGGGTAAAGTCGATTTGTTCCTAAGTATAAAAAAATGTGGGGTACATTTAGGTACTTTACGTACTATTGTTAATAAATTAAAACAACTCTCGTCATCTTGTCATGTGCACTTCCAGTGGATCCCCTCGCATGTAGATATTTAGGGTAATGAGGAGGCAGATGCTTTGGCGAAGGAGGGTGCCAGAGAGGCTCTGGCTACATCTAATTGCCTGACCTATCTTGAGCTATACTCTGCCAGAAAACATATTGATAAAAAGACTTGGCTCGCCCTCCTCCCGGTACATATTTAGTATCGAGCTGACTCACCCAGAAGATCCCTTGCTACGAATTGCGACAGACGCACCCAGACGGTAATTTCCAGATTTCTCAGTGGACATTTAAGAAGTCTTACCTTCCAGGGTGGCCATAAAACCCATCCGATTTGTCCACAATGTAGCATCGAGCAGGCTTCCCCGACTCATATTCTTGGATACCTGGGTTTGTCCTACGACGACTTGCTAGGTCTTCCTATGCTAGTTTATGACTTTTTGAGGGTGAATAAACTCATAGATCTCGTCTAGCAGACGCTAGACAAGGAGATAAGTAACAACAATAACAACACTATTGCAACAATGCCAAAATTCCAGTTAACTTGCCAAGTTAGCAACGCCGATTTCGTATCTGACGTAGGTGCTGAATACATATGGTTGCGATAATACATAAGTACCTTTATTTGTTATGGTTAATGGTTTGCACGGGTATATGATAACGTATGGTATATGTCAGTGGTTGGTAAACTTTTGAAAAGAAAAGCCAAGTTGTGTCTTAGAAAACAAGACAACAAAAGTATTGAAGAGCCATTAACACAAAGAGCCACATCCGAGTACAGAGAAGGGGAAACGGAGTCTTCGGTAGCAGTCGTGAATCGAGACTGTTGCACTCGAATAAATTTTCTCATTTATATTTATGTAAAGTTTTACACAAAGTAACATTTTCTATTCCTTCCAAGACTAAGAACTTTCCAAGAAATTTTTATTTCTGTGTCTCAGTGCAAGAACAACCAATGTCAAAATATTATAATGTTAGAATTAAGATTCTAGGCGTTGTGAAAAAATGTTCCAACGAATAATACCGTTAGAAGCTTATTCTAAAATTCCATGTTTACACTTATAACCAAAACTGACTTTGATTGTTCCTGCATATAAAAGTTCTTGCATATAATTAACCCTTAAACATGTCACAGAATACGAAATGTGTTTTTGTCACTTTGTGACGAATCTATACACGTCCTTTAACTAATCCTCTTGGGAAATCTTTGGGCTATCAATCACAACCACCCCTTTTGGAAGAAGAAACCGTGATATGCAGATTAGGTCGGTTATATATAGCATAGGTTTTCTAGCTAGTGAGATGAATAGACGGAGTTACATGCAGATTGAAATATAGAGCCTCTGGCGACGATGAGAGATAACTACCGATCAGATATTGGTATATATTGATAGCGCGTTTCAGGCATTATATAGTTGAGGGTATTTAAGTGACGATTGGTCACTATAGCTAAATTGTAATTCAAATATTAGAGTAGTGGAGTGATCCCATAAAAGGAGGATCAGTATAATAGAATTATAATTCTTGTGTCTCTCGTGGTTTATTCCGCTATTACTCTTAGTAGGAACATTTCTTCTTGTTTGAATATTAGAATTGTGTCTGTTGATAATTTGTGTGTTGAATAAATAGAGAAAAGTATTGTGGCGAGTCATCCTTCACTTCCTCCAACACCTCTTGCCGAGGCCCAGAGTAGATCACGTACTTTATAACTTCTGCTGGTGGTTTATGATTATCTCTTACTCATTTATAAAAGTGCTCCCTAACTAAATCACGTAGAGCAGAGGTACTCAACCTTTTTTTCTGCTGGGCCGCAGACATATGTCAGCTATTTCACTTTGGACCGCATACATATGTTAGCAATTTCACGCGGACCACATCGTGAGAATCAAGGAGGGGGGTTAAAATTTAGAAAATTGATCGAAATATTTAAACTCCTGTTTTTGCTTTTTTTAAATTATAATTTTCATTTTTATTTATTTATTTATTTTTTCACTAACACTGAATTAGATGCATTGCGAAACACTCCTTCACAATTTCTGTACCAGTAAACGGTTTCATATGATTACCAATAATATAACAAACTTCAAACTGTCTTTGTTACCGCTGGGACATTACCACTGACAAAACACTTTGTTGCTGTTGCAAAGATTATTCAAGAAAGCCTGTTTATATATATATATATATATTACCTCTTGAAAGATATCTTCGAGGAAAAGTGTCATTGAATGATTACTGATTATTGGTATTTTTTTTAAATACAGCACTTTCGTGACAAATCAAACAATTATTGGTCCATATTTGTTTTTCACTACAAATCAGTCAACTTCCCAATCGTCTTGAAACGATATATTTTCTTCCAATTTTTTTCGCTTGCAAGATATGAAAGATAGTTACAAATTAGTTCCACCCATAAAACTGTCACTACTCCACTGTTGTCTGTTATCACTAACCGTAACCGTTACAAATAGAAAAAGAATATCAATTCGCACTCGTACGAGATTGATAACAAAATTCAAAATTGATATATTTAATTTCTTGACACCAAATTTTTAAAATATTGTTCTTAAATAAGTGAATTTTTCATAGCAATGGGCACTGACCAGGCCGCTTAAAAAGGCTCGGTGGGCCGCAGGTTGAGTAACGCTGACTTAGAGCAATGCCTTACCATGGCGGCATTTCTATCAATAAATTAGACTTTTACTGCTTTAGAACCAATTTTAATTATTTTCACTGATTCTCAACACACTTTGTCAGTGAAGGACAATTTATTACATATATTTTGAACCAGTCAAATGTTTAATTTTAGACTCAAATAAGGTAAATCTTTTCGATGGAATAATTATAAAGAAGAAAAAGAAAAGCAAAGAATAATTCTTAGTGGATATAATTACTTTTTAATAATTCATATAGCTAGAAGTCAGAAGAGCCGCAACTGCTTATCAAAGAGCGACGGTTTGTCGACTCCTGGTATATGCTGTTCACTTAAAACGGTTGCAAGTGCAGCCTTTTTTTGTTTGGGACCTGGTATTATACTAAACCTGATGTTATACTAGACGTCACTGGTGTTATACTAAAATCAAAATTCATTTTATTTATAATTTCATGCAATTAATCGCCATGAATGTTGTAAAGCAGGGGTGGGCAACCCGCGTGCCACAGTGTGGGACGGAAAAGTTGTAACAGTTAAAAATTTTGAAAAAAAATAACATTCATTTTACAAATTTTTTGAAAAATTCAGGTATTTCATACAAAAAAAAAACTCTCAAAGTTTATTTTAAATACACTTAATTGAGTTACAATAGAAAAAATCATGTAGAGTTATTCCTTCAAAGCTTCCAAAGGAAACTTGAACTTAGCTTTCTAAAGAAAGTGCACTCGCGTTTTTTTTTTTTTTTAATTTAAGGGAGTGTGTTTTAAAATATCTAAAAAGAAACAATGAATTGCCCAATAATAGCTTGTTACTCAAGAATGAAGATTGGCTATGGGATTTAGCTCTTCTTACAAATATGGGACACTCTTAAACAATTGAAGATTACAGGGAAAAATTGTGTGTGATTTTCTTCTTCCCTAGGTTGTCGTATATTCGCTTACAAACATGTTGTGTGTGTGTGTGTGTGTGTGTGTGTGTGTGTGTGTGTGTGTGTGTGTGTGTGTGTGTGTGTGTGTGGTGTGTGTGTGTGTGTGTGTGTGTGTGTGTGTGTGTGTGTGTGTGTGTGTGTGTGTGTGTGTCGATTTTCTAGCCTAAAAATAAGTTCGTACTTTGTCTTATTTATTACATTATTTTTAACTTTTCACTACTTAGACTTGCATAAAAAATGCTCAGTTCACTTAAAAAGCCGAAAAATAAAATTTTTGCAACCTTTCAAATTTTTTGTTTGTAGGAAAAGTTGGAAGTGGCCCGCATAAGTTTTTTTTTGTTTTGTAAGATAGTGGCCCTCTTCCCAAAAAGGCTAGCCACGCCTGTTGTAAAGCAAACATGCCTGAATACGATTTACAATCAAATGTCTGTGTTTCTTGGAATACATAATGTTCATGAAAATATTTCTTGATGTTGTAAAAACAGAAAGAAAGAAAAATGCCACGAAATCAACACCCAATTTTCCAAAGCATGCCCGTGGCCGCGGTAACCCGTAGGTCAAGGCTACTGACTCGTGGCTGGTGTGTCATAAGTTCGAGTCTGGGATCGCTGAAGACCCGCCATCTAGAGGGGGACGTTTCACGTTAAATCTGTCTAGGCTCAAACATCCTCCAGTTGGTGTGGAGTAGGAGGTGCCAGATCAGGTGTAGTGTTCGTCATTTAACAATGATTAAAAATTACGAATTCCGTCACCAAAAACCCTCGTGCAGAGCTTTACTGAGCTACATTAATATAATTCTCACTCCAAAGCCTATTCAGATAAATTAATTAAAAAAACATTTTTAATGATATTTCTATAATCTTACTCTTAACCGAAATATTTAAGCTAAAAATACTGACACGACTCATTTAAAGATTTTATTAGTACTTTCGAACTGTACTTTTTTTTATTTTATTACGAGCAAACACTTTTTAATATTTTGGGTGAATCTAAATCTTTAAATGAAAATCAAACTGCATTCATAGTAAAGTAGGCTTATTAATGCTATATTTGCTGGAAAAAATTATTTTGGGGATTTTGTACTGTAATAAATGCGTTATGAAGTGAAATCAGATAGGAAGATGTGTAGGGCATCTCTTCATCATTAATTGAACGATAACAACGTTATATATAACTCTACAACATATTTAAATATTAACAGTATATCCGGATTCGAGAAAAGATCGGAAAGTTAAGTGTCAAACCATCAAATTTTAACCTCAAACCGCAATTTTAAATCACGAGGTTTGTCTTCGGTATCCCTAATGTTGCTTTGAAGTGCGGTGTTAATAAAACAAATAACCAATCAACAAAATCCAAGCAGAAATTGAAGAAAATTCTGGGTGTTTTTTTTAGCATTTTTTTAAAGGACAAATCTGATGAAATTTACTTTTTGCATTTGCTGAATGCGTAATTACTGTTAGATTTCTATAATACTTGCTTTAAAAAGTTTGAAAAATATTTTGCAAAAATTGATTTTTGAATGTTTGAAAAGGTACTACCACCCTTACAACCACAACTATTACTATTTCGAATACTTGCTAATACTAATGTGAAATCAGAAAAGGATAGCGTGATTTTGAATGACTTCTGGTTCCATTGAATTAAAGAACAAAAATGAAGGGCAAAAATGAGTTTTCTGGGTATATATAAATATACTAGCTGTTACCCGCCCGCTTCGCTGGGTATTTCATGATGTTTTATAAATTTTTACTGCTTATATATGTGTATAAATTATTGATATCTAAGTCCTAGCATTAGGAATTCGATTGAATTGAAAAATATACTTATACCTGTAACTGTCACCTGTTGATAAAAAAAAGAGCAGAACTCATCTAATTTGTATTTTCTAAAAATCTCTAAAATTGAAGATTTGAATGATGTTTGCTCTTTCGTAACTCAAAAACCAAGTGGATTCCCGCAAAACCAATTTTCGGTGGATCTCTACTCCGTAAATTGAATATGCAAGCCAAATTTCAAGTCTAAATCTAACAGAAAACAACAAAAGTTTTACTCTCAATATCCCCGTAATCCCGTTGAGAGCCGTTTTCTAAAATTACCGCTCTTAGCGGATTTCAATTCAACAAAAGAAAAATGCAAACAAAATTTCATTATTATAGTCCTTGTAATTTTTTTTTGTCAATACGTCCCAGTAACCCCCTGCAACCCCCCAGAACTTGATTTGCTTAAAATTTATTCTTAGTGGATCCCTATTCAACAAAAAAAAAACATGTTTAAAAAATTTCAAGTATATGGGTCTAACAATTAAAAACAGGAATTTTTATTCTGTAACTCCTCTTGACCCCTCGCAAACATCTTTGGGGGTCAATTTTCATTTTACTCTTTGTTAGAGGAACTCTATTTTTCATGAAAGGAACATGCCTACCAATTTTCAAGCAGGATGATCAAGTAGTTTAAAAATGGAAATATTTATCGATTACGCCTCTTAATCTCCCGAAATTAAACTTAGTAGTTGATATTCGCGAAACCCATTTTGTAGAGGTTCTCTACTTTACGAAAGGAATCTGCTTATCAAATTTCAAGACTGTACGTCTAACAGTTTAAAAATGGGGATAATTGTCTATAACGCCACTTGAGCCCCCGCAACGCCACTTCTGGGTCTGTTTTCACAAAACCCATTTTGTAGTGGATTTGCACTCTATGAAAGGAATCTGCTTAGCAAAATTTCAAGACTGTGCGTCCAATTAATTAAAAATGTAAAAAAATTATCAATAACGCCCCTTGAACCCCCGCAACACCACCTAGGGGTCGATTTTCACAAAACACATTTTGCAATGTATTTCTATCCTATGAGAGGAATCTGCTAACCAAATTTCAAGACTGTGAGTCTAATAGTTTTAAAAAAATAAATAATTATTTATATCTGCCCTTAACCCCCGCAACACCCCTTGGGGGTCAATTTTCTCCAAACCCGTTTTGTAGCGGATATTTACTCCATGAAAGAAACATTCCTACCAATTTTCATGCAGGTAGGTCAAATAGTTTAAAAACGAAAATATTTATCTCTTACGCCACTAATTCCCCTGCAACGCCACTTAGAGGTCTGTTTTCACAAAACCTTCTTATAGCTGATCTCTACTCTATGAAAGAAATCTCTTTATCAAATATAAAGACTGTGCGTCTAATAGTTTAAAATAGAAATAATTATCTATAACGCCCCTTAAGTCCCCTCAACGCCACTTGGGGGCAATTTTCACGAAACCCATTTTTAGCGTATCTCTACCCTATGAGAGGAATCTGCTTACTAAGTTTCAAGACTGTACGTCTAATAACTTAAAAATTGGAATTTATAACGCCCCTTAAACCCCCCGCCCCCGCAACAACCCTTGGGGGTCAATTTTCCCAAAACCCATTTTGTAGCGGATATTTACTCCAGGAAAGAAACTTACCTACCAATTTTCAAGCAGGTAGGTGAAGTAGTTTAAAAACGGATATATTTATCTATTGCGCCCCTTAATCCCCCGCAACGCTACTTAGAGGTCTATTTTCACAAAACCCGTTTTGTAACTGTTCATTATTTTACGAAAGGAATCTCTATATCAAATTTAAAGACAGTGCGTCAAATAGTTTAAAAATGGAAATAATTATCTATAACGCCCCTAAGCCCCTGCAACGCCACTTGGGGGTCGATTTTCAGCAAACTCATTTTGTAGTGGATCTCTACTCTCTGAAAGGAATCCGCTTACCCAATTTCAAGATTGTACATCAAGTAGTTTAAACATGGAAACAATTATTATTAAAGCTCTTAACCCCCCGTAACGCCCCTTTCGTTTCGAATTTCGGAAAATCCTTTCTTAGCTGATGTCTACTCTATCAAAGGAACATGTCTACCAAATTTCAAGTCTGTAGGTTGAATAGTTCCAGATATTTCGTGATTAGTCAGTCAGTCAGTGAGTGAGTCGCTTTTTTCTCCTTTATATATATAGATATATATATATTGATTACGCAAAAGCCATTAAATGTTAAG
Organism: Trichonephila clavata; assembly: GCA_019973975.1. Taxonomy (NCBI): domain Eukaryota; kingdom Metazoa; phylum Arthropoda; class Arachnida; order Araneae; family Nephilidae; genus Trichonephila; species Trichonephila clavata. The sequence goes on from BMAO01027920.1 coordinate 8,539, forward strand.
TTAGTTACTTTTTATTTATAATAATATTTATTTATTCATCAATCAGAGTCATAGTTTTGTTCTTGAATTTTATTTACTGAAAGCTTAATTAATTATTAAAAACATGTTTCTGCCTTTTTTTGCCTTTCTGTATGGAATCTATAACTTATATATATTTCAAGACACATGATTTGCTTCACAATTTATAGCAAGTAGTTAATACCAGATATTTGAATTATATACAAAAGAAACATCTCAAACTTAATATAATATGCAGCAAAACATTTTAATAGCTCCGTAAATAAATTCAGTGATATTTTTTAAATATATTTGTAAGAAAATAACAATTAATAGCAAACAATAACAAAAGCTTTAGACTTAAGTAAATAAATCGCGATATTAATCAAGAATTCCCGAGTATCATAATATGTCCATTTATCGATTGGAATGCAACATATAAAGATCAAAGGATAAAAGCTCCTTCTAGCAAGTCAAGTCCTCATATGGAAATAAGTAAAACATTATTCCAATTTTTATTTCAAATAAAATCACTCGCTCGCCGTGAGAGGTAAGCGAGTCAATATTAATGATTTATCCACAATGATGAACCTTGCTCGAAAATAAATAAAATATATTAACGCTCTGTAATTATTAACAATGATTTCAGTGGAATGATCTCGCTACGATTTAGCTGATTTGTGTACTAAAAAGATCATTGATTGATACTTGTAGAGGATAAAGATGTTGGGTAGGTCTTAAGGCCTTTTCATGAGATTTTAAGTCTAAAAATGAGAATGATTTCTTTTTTATTTGGAAGAATCTCGATAACTTATCCAAGATGCAACTTAATATGCTTGATATTGTCACCTACTGCTCCATTCATATTTCTTTTTTGGTGTTATTATTATTTTCTGTTTTCTTTTAAACTAAAGTTCCTAGATATTTTAATAGAAATCTGTTTCTGAAGCCTATGGAGTAACGGAGAATATTAGCCCCTCCCCCCTTTCTGCAAATCCAGGTTTTATGCCCTAAGCCCAAATACGTACTTGGAGTCAGTCAGGGTTTGGTCCCCCTAGAATTTCTGGTTCTCCACTCCCCCTCCCCAATGCGAAAGTTGCACGTTACGCCACTGTCTTAAACTTCTCTTTAAATTTTATCAATCTTTAACAAACTTGTTCAGGCTCTCGTATCAAAAACACCATAAAATTCTGTTGTCTTGCAAAAATCGATCTGAGCTCAGGGAAATACGCATTGAGCAATTTCCTGCAACGTTAAAGGACATGAATTACAATTATAATTGATTCACAATCTCATACCGGGATCATACGGCATAATGGCCCACCTGGCAGCCGCCAGAACCCACAGCGCCAGAAGGAGCCCCAAGTTTAATGGATTCCATTTATAAATTCAACGTGCAAGAAAAAGGTCTTGAACCGATATTGCAACCCCGATGATTTTCTCGTATTTGAGTCGTGAAGCAGCATTTGTCATCTTTTTCTCGTATATCTGTATTGTTGCAATCTGTACAAATTTTTCGCGTGCATTTCTTTTTGCCCAAATTTTATTTCAAACTAATGAATACTATTCAAATCTAAAAATTAATCTCGGGTACATTTTACACTAAAGGGGAAAAAATCCCAACACCTAGGAAAAAAAGTGACGACTAATAAAATTTCGGCAATAAAAATCTGCTACCTATACAAATGTTTTTTTTTTTTTCCTAATGGGGCTGCGGATTGGTATTTTTACTTTTGCAGACCTAGTACATTCCCCTGGAGAGGGTATCACTTCTTTGTGCGGCACCATATAGGCAATACCAATTGACGCAAGTAATTTTGACGCCAAGTTTCCTCCCTAGAGGGAAGCACCTGAGTTCTGATGATGCAAAATTGTTCTTAGGAATTTAATTTTGTCGAGAGCACTCAAGGGATTTTTTACATACCGCATAATCATACGACATGGACGCTGTCAATTTTCTGCATCATAAAAATCCACCGACTTGTGCCGGGATCAAAGCTATACAAATCTATAGGTAACATATTTAATTGATTAAAGTTTCAATATCATAGGTTAATATAAGCGCGAGAACGATTTTCCTTTCTATATATGCTGTTGGCCTATTATTTTTGTTTACCATTTTTAAAATTAATTAATGAATTAATATTTGAAAAAATTGCATTAACATCAAATGTCACCCACTAGAAATTTTAAAAAAATAAGAGCAATGTTCATGTATTATATGCTTCATTATTAATTTACAGCCTATTTTCTATGCCTTATAGTGATACTTCAAGCATTCTCTAAGATAAGAAAAATAATTTTAGTTTCAAAATATTTTTCCCTTTGTGTGTTTTACTTAGCAAGATATAATTTTGTAATACATTTCTTCAATACATACCACATCTTATAAAAGTATTTCTTGAATATTAATCATATTTTACACACATATGTAAAATAATGAACAAAACATAATTAGTATTTGAAAAAATTGTATTAACATCAAATATATCACCCACTAAAAACTTTAAAAAATAAAACCAATGTTCATGTATTATATGCTTCATTATTAATTTCCAGCCTATATTTTATGCCTTATAGTGACACTTCAAGCCTTCTCTACAGTTAGATTTTTTTTAAATAATTTTAATTTCAAAATATTTTTTCCTTTGTGTGTTTTACTTTACTGAACATGATATAATTTTATAATACATTTCTTTAATATATACCACATCTTATAAAAATATTTCTTGAATATGAAACATTTTACACACATATGTAAAATAATGAACAAAACATAATTAGCTGTACATTATTTTTGAAAAATATTATAAAACTGATGATCGTTTATTATTATTTTTTTAAAAAAGGTAGTTTATAAAATGATAAAAAAAGAATAGAAAAAAACACTTTCATATGAATTTCATTTGTCATTTTGTACGTTTTTTTGCCATTGTACATATGTATGAACTCGGTAAAAGCCCGTGCAACGCCGGGCCATGCCGGCTAGTTTCAAATGAGAAATGATGATACATTAAAAACTCGTGTAACCATCACAATTTTAAATGTAAGCATGCAAAAGTGCTTGTCATGAGTCGTACTGGTACCGGGTATCAGTTTGTGGGATGGAACTGCATGCCTGTTGCTCTTGGTCGACCAATATAAGGTTGTTTAATTCTGGTTGTGGATGAAGTTGACATTGCCCTCGAATCATGTCCAATTTGTGCTTGATTGGAGAAAGATCTGGTGATCTAGCAGGCCAGCGTAACACGTTGACACCCTATAGAGCCTGTTGGATTACAACGGAGCACGTTATACTGTTAAAAAACATCCCTTGAATGATGTGTATAAATAGCAGTGCAATTGTTTGAATTGCCAGACTGAAGTACTAGTTTGCAGTCAGGGTGTGTGAATTAACCTCGAGAGTGCTCCATCAATCAAGGAAAATTGCACACGCCAGACCATAACTGTAGGTGCAAGCCCAGTATATCTAGGTGATAGAAGGATTGTTTGCAGGCGCTGATGTGAACTTCCTTTAATCAATATGCAGCTATCACTGCAGTACAGTAACGTACACTCCTCAACCCCCACATCTCGAGGTTGTGCCAGAATTCTAGGGCCTCATAACCTGACTGACATCTAGTACGGCTTGGGGCCTCAAACCTGACTTTGAAGGGGGCCTAATATTCTCCGTTACGCCACTGCATCACTGGCGCCAAGATAGAAATAGCTTTGATCGGAGAACACAACACATCACCACTCCGCTCTCTGATTATCTCTAGCGGGACATCAGTGAAGTCACACGTGTCAATGATTTAGAGCTAATGGTATGAACGCTAAAGGGCGTCTGGACGCGAGCTATTTCTTAGGCGATTGATTTGTTACAGTTTACTATGTCACTCTGGTACCGGAAAAAACTACAATTTCTAATGTAGATGCACTACGTTCCATGTGGTGAATACTGTGATCTTCTGTGTCAGTGGTGACCTGTGCAAGATTGAGTCATAGTTTTCTTGAGTTAGTGCCTTCCCTGGACCACTGCTGTCAAAAATCATGCATAGTGGACAAATTCCTTCCAAGTCTTTCTGTAATATCGTGGAAAGAAAATCTACCTTTCTTTAGCTCTATTATACAAACTCGCGTTCAAACTCAGCAAGTTGTTGATAATGGCTTATTCGTCGTCTTGAAGTCATTTTGGACTAAAATCAATTTACTACTACGTCAATCTCAATGATAAAAACACACTCGAACTTAACAGTGCGTATCTAAAGTACACTTGATCCACATCCTCCACGTGGCGCAACTAGTGCCACACTTTTATGCTCCTAGCGAGAAATTTGAATCAAAGCTATCGTTCAGATGTATAAACACGCCTACCAAATTTAGTCGACAAAGCACAAATCCTGCTTTGTAAAGGGATTTTTATTTCCTTCAGTGTATTTTACTTATAAAATTAAATGAAGTTTGTTCAAAGCAAAAAATTTCAAATTAGTTGAATTTAGGTCTTAATAGCAAGATGAATATTATAATAAAAGTGGTCCTGGCTGAAATCCGTGACACAAATAAGGAAATAAAGACCTCAATACCGGATGCTACTTCCCTTTAGAAACACACAGATGGAAAAACATGAAACTTCCCTAATGACCATGATTGGGAATACCATACTTCAGACAATACATGCTAATAGCAAAACATTGCAATACGTTGAGTGTACAAAATTAAAAAGATTAAAACCTCTAGAAAATTATATTCAACATTTCATAAATGAATTTGGAAAAATGGACAAGGAGCAACTAATTTACCAGGGGTCTCGTTTGAAGAGGAAGCTGGACAAGCTCGCAGGCAGTAAAAGGAAAAAAAATATTTTTGGTGTGAGTAAAGAAGTCGGTTACGAATTTTTATCTGAAAGAAGGGAAAATTTCATAGTTAATTCATTTTATGTCATATGTGATATGGAAACAGCAGAGCTATCCCCAAGAGCTGAGATTTATCAAACTTAGAGAACACTTTATTGTATTTTTTACGAGATATTGTAATCTGAAATTAAAAAGAAAGCTACACAAAAATTAAAGGAAAACATAAAAAGACGAAATTGAATCTTTTAATTTTGACGATATGAATTGGAGCAAGAAATGAAATTAAAACAAAGGTAAAGTGAAAAAAAAAACCACTAGAAAGTTATCGAGTTGTAAGCGAAATCCTAATGCAGAAGTACTTTTGAAGATATTTCTAACAATCATTGAATTTTCGAATGCATCAGGTGAAATAATTTTTTCAGTTTTAAAACGTGTTAGAAATAATTTAAGAAATACTACGGGAGAAAAGAAAAATTGAACAACATGGCCATATTATGTACAGAACAAAATGTTTTGGACAAAATAGATTCAGCCAAATTAATTCATGAATTTGCTCAAAGAGAAATCAAGTTATGTAGCAAAACTGTTTCTATATAACTCTCTTCAGTAAGGTTTTTGAGTTTTATTATCAATACATTTTATTTTGTGTATTTAAAATAAGCGACTCTTTTCACTATTTTATTTTTCGACTCTTAAGCCCATGGGCCTCAAACCTTTTACCACCAGGGGCCTCCGACTATCTTAATCCGCCTCTGCCCACCCTAAGACTTTCGTAACTTAAATTCCACTAACTACTTTAATATAAAGTGGTGGGTTGGTTACATTTCCACTCACTAGCACGAATATCATTATGATAATATGTGTTCCTATCTAACGTTTTGAAAGAGTTTAAAATACCTACAAAAAATAAGTACGATTATCCCAAAAGGTGACTCTACATCTTCTTCAAATCATAAATCCATTTAAAGCCAGCAACAACAACAAAAAACTATTACTAACCTAAGATATACGACTCTACACAAAGCTTCGTATATCTTAGAAGATTTTTAATTTTTCTAACAAAATAATGTGAGTCGTTTAAATTTTATACCACAAATCTCGAAAGTGCAGCATTCAACCCACAATTTCTTGTATGGGGAATGATGACAGTATCAAGTGTCTCTGATGAGTATCTGTAACAGATAACATATTTAAACACTACAGAACCACTTCGTTCTTCTACCATTCAGAATACAAAATAATTTCCGTAATGTATTAAGTAGCCTCTGAGTGCCGACATAAGAATTCTTCAAATAATGACAAAATATTAAATCTTAAGTTGAAATTGGAGAAACACTAATGTTTTAAAATTCTCGTTATCATGGTGGAAATGAATTGTTACAATGTTTAGATATGTTTTGATTCAGCAAAGATACTTTTTTGCAGGACGTTTAGTTTCTGAAATATATATAGAATCAACTCAAAGAACCATGTTTTTTTATATGCGCCAGAGCTTCAATATTTTTGTGTGGTCTTAAAAAATTTCCAAATAATAACTTATTAGCTTTGATTTGAATTAGAAGAGAAAATGAAAATTTTTTTTGCATAAATGCAGAAAATCTTTGACTTACACTACTTAAAAGAAAATTTTTTTCCAAAATAATTGTTAGTGAATATTTATATAAAGCACAAGCTGTTAGTGCCCATCTCTAACTTTCTTATTTCATCATTTATTAATTTCCTTCAATTATTTTCAAATTAATCACTAAAAACAGATTGTTCCTTGACATTTGGAGGGCAGTGTACATTGCGAGTGATTTAATACTTCAGTTTATTTTCCTAAAAATCTTACTTAATATCACCTATTTCTCTGAAATTACTTCATTTTTCGAAGGAGTCAGGATAAGAATTTAAATAGCTTTAAAGAATCATTTCTTAGAAAAAATGTGTTGAAAAGAAAATACAAAAGGAAAAACATATGTAGATCTGAAAAATGTTGAAAGGAATATACAAAAAATAATAATAATAATAATACTAATAATAATAATAAATAAATAAATGTTTTAACAAATAACTAAATCTATCTGAAATAAAATTAAAGCAGAACACAATTATTTGATACATTCAGATTTCTGAGTACGGAAAAGAACGCGCTCACGAGTGAATAAATCACATCATCACATTATTCACCTTAGAAACTTTTTTGGGCTAACTAGCTCATTTTCATTCGAAATTAAAGAAAAGCCAAAAATGTTACTCTTGTGAAGAAAAGTTGTACATTTTTCAAAGCTATAAATATCAAAATTTAATTAGAGATGAATAAAGCTATTTCAGAAATTTGATACAATAAAGAGATGCCAGATTTGCAAGCGTAAATGTATTTGTTTTTGTTTTGTTAAGGTTTCGGAAGGGAATTTCCCGTCTTAGTGGCTTACGCGCCGGGTGTTTTAAAACTATCACTAGTTTACCGGTATTGTACGGGCAGACTGTAATTTTTCGTGGTTATTTAACCATGGATTTTGACTTAATTCTAGATTATCTGGGGCATTTTGGAAAATTTCAATGCTATGTTATGCTTTTGGCAGGAATAGCACAAATATTTGGTGGAATACAGATGCATTCCAGTATTTTTCTGACTCCTATGGATAAAGTCTCTTTAAAATCTATAAGGTATTGTTATTTTATAATTAAATTTGTGAAATATTTGCAATTTAAGATGTATCTTTTACCAACTTTTCATCTTTTTTCCATGTTTTGTGTGTGCGCTTTTCTTTTTTTAATAAAGTGGGATAATTGTCTAACATTGAAAGAATTGTTTTTTCCCCCCGTCCTTTAAAACAGTTTTATTTCTTCAAAATTAATTTAACTTACTATATTGTGTCAAAAATGCCATACCTGTGTATGTGTGGAACACATACGATTCACGAAGTTACGATTCACATTTTTGCTTGCAATAAATGAAAGGTGAAATAGGTAAAATTATAGAAACAGTAATATGTGCAAGCTTAGAACATCTTCATTCATTGCATAAGAGTCAATTATTACTGTGTCATTTCCAAAGTATCAAAGGGATCTCAGTAGAAAGGAATATATTAAATGTTTAAAGAATATTTTATTCATTTTGAATATTTGTTGTGTTTGTTATTATTGATAAGTTCCTATTTGTATTGGATATGTCCAATTTATATTGCAATACCTTTTTATAAGAGTGTAAACTATTATATCATCATTTGGACATAATTATGTAATATATAATTGATATTTACAGTATTTATGTATTAACTATGCAATTAGCTACCTTTGGCTAATTTCACTACATCTTTGTGTTTGTGTTGAATGAAATATATTTTGGAGGATATTACCAAAACTCATAATATCTTTGACTATAAATCACTGGCATGGAGTTATAGTTACAAGTTAATGTAGGTTAAGGTACAATTTTAGCATAATAGTAATCTTCCACAATATTAATTTACCATTTTCTGTATAAAATTTTCTTTTTATGAAGAGCTTTAAAAATGTTATAAATTGTCCATTTCAATTTTATTTTATCCCAAAGTGCCTCGTTTATCATTGCTTTTATCAATCTGTGAATCGAAATATTTCAGAACTTTCATTACATATTTTTAATATTTAATTATTTAGAAGTATTGTACCTTTTATTTTGAATTGTGCCTGAAACTGTTATTTTTGATGATCCTGGCACATGGATTAAAAGATCTCCCGAAAAGGTTAGCTTTTTCTAAGTCCTAAATATTCACCCCTTCATAGCTTTGACTTGAACAAGACTTGTTTGTCCAAAAGCTAGTGCATTTTTGCTTTTCCTTGAATTCATGGGAAAAGTTTTAAAAAACTCAAAGATTTAAAAAATGAATGTAGTTCTATATCAGAATTAAATCTGGTAAACCATTTACTTTGTGAGTTTCTTTAAAATAAAATAAAATAAAATGATGGTTTCCTCTAAAAACCATACTACTTGACTGTTATTTTTGGTAAGTTTGGATGGATCCTGTTTGGGTGCATCTTTTGATAATAAAAATTATTTGATGCCAAAAGTTGCGATAAGCTGGGATGTCTTAAGGCATGGGACAACTCTGGGCCGAGGGCCTCGTTTCATTCTCGACTCTGTCTTAATAAGATCATGATTAGGATAGTTCTAATGGTCAAATATTATTCCCATACATATTCTTTGAAAAACAGGGAATTTCAAACAGTATGTCAACTGGCAAAAGTAGGAAGACAGTATTATTATGCGATGACTGTTGTCCATATGTAGTGTTGTAATACCATAAGCAGTCGTTCAACTCATTTAGTCAAAATGCAGCCATCAGTTGAGTAGGTTTTTTATATTGTACATTGTGCACAATTATTTGTTTCAAATTACTGTTTGAACGAGTATTTGCAATGAATTTTATATACTGTCTAATTTTAAAGATCTCGGGATAGGACCTCCTTTTGTATAGGAACCCAGGGCCTCAAAGTGTCTTGAAGATAAAAAAAAATTAATAATTGTCTTAAATCAAGAAATTGATTTTTCAATTTTAGTATTAAAAAATAGTGCATATTTTTCTGAATCTAAAAATGTATAACACTTATATGTTCATTGATAAAATAACCTTAAAATCCCAAAAAAGTAATTGACAAAAATGTAAACAAACATTTACAAGTGTTTAGTTTTTTCACTTTTTCTCAAAAGCATAATTTTTTGCTTTTAGGTACCCTTTCAAAAAAAAGTATTGTACTTTATGGTTCCAAATTTTTTATTCTTCTATACAGGATACCTGTGTGCATATAGTGAGCCTATTTCTCTTTAGTCAAAGTTGTACATAGTTTTTAAAAAATAGTTTTATGTATAAAAAGGGGAAGGGTAGAAATGTTCAAATTTAATCAGTTTTATAATTTTTTCAAAGAAACTTAATATTTTACTAAAAAATAAGGTTCACTATATTTTGTATGTTGTTTTATATAAGTGTAAAAAATATTTTACTTATTTAAGGAATACTTTTTTTAGTAAATAATTTTTAATAAATTTTTTAATAGTTATGAGATCTTAAAAATTATGTCCAACTTAAATTAAACAAAAAAAAATAATTAAACTAAAAAAAATCTAGGCTCTATTGGGAAATTTTTAAAGATATATGTTCCATAAACAAAGAGTCTTTTTTTTTTTTGGCATTTTACCCTTTCGTGCATGTGGCCTAGTATCCTTAAGACATCCATGGAGATAAGTTAACCAAAATGACAACTATAATTTCTGGTAGCCCTATTGACTGTTTAAAAGCGAGAAATTCGACCTTTTTCCATATGCCATCATCTGATATTCATTTCAGTCTTTTTGATATGAAACTGAAAACTTTCATCTGAAAGAAGAAACAGGTATTTGTGTATCAATATCACCACAGCCAAATGTGCACCATTTCATGCCATTTTCACCAAATTCCCACTTATTTTTTTTAAGTAAATCATGTGAGTAAGAATCTTTTTTCCCTCCTTTGCTGTTATGATATTGTTTCACTATTTCCAAGGTACCAATTTGACTGTGGTAACGTTAATACGTAAATACCAAAGGGAAAAATCTGCATATTGTTCTGCATCATTTAAACTGGCATTTTTAGAAAGGATAAAATATATAATTTTTTGCAATAAGTTCAACAGTGGTATAAAAAAGCATGAAATTTTTAAGCATAACTGAAATTGTAGTAAAAAATGAGGAAAACCAAATGTTCTTAATAAGGTCAGTAGCTTTTACCATTTTTTTAGTCCTTTTCATTGTACTTTTTTGTGAAAATCAACTTTTACTGTGTTGTGTTTTTCTTTATTTTAACAAAATTGTCATTTGTGATGCTATCTAATTTCTTATTGCAACTTCAAATCTAAAATTATGCCATCTTGACATAATTTTTAAAAAAACCACACCAAAGGGCACCAAAATAGGATTTTACCAAAAAATTTTCTTGTTCACGAGATGTTTCTTATTTAATTTAACATCTTTCCTGGATACAATAAAAAAATATGCTGATTCATGGATAGAAAAAAAAATAATAACTTAGGTGCATGAAATTGAATATCATGTTATATATATAAAACCTCTTTTCTCAAATATTATATCAAATTTGGGGGTTTTGACTGAAATTAGATGTTTATCAAACAAAAACAAAATTACAATTAGAATTTTTCATTATTGATATTCACATGCAAGTTTCACTGTCTGTTACATGTAAAAATATTTACGGATGAGACTTTTGCATCTGATTTTAACTAAGTTTTTAATAACTTCTGAAAAATCTGTAATCTATATTCTCTTGCATTCTAGGACCAGCTCATTCAGTCTATTTTTGACTCATAGATAATCTTAGGCATCTTTTATACTTTTAAAGATAATGAATGCAATTATGATAAAGTAAGAATTACAAAGCTCACAAATCAATTATAATTGCATCAGAGATTCTCAAAAGTTCATTATGTTATCATTGTCACAGAGACCTATATAAAACAAATTGGACATTGTAATGCCAACATGGAACTCCAAACCAAAAGGAAAATGCAATGTTCACTGAGGAAAGGGGAAGAGAAAACAAAAAGCAGGGGGGGGGATTAAAGGTTAAAAAAACACACACACACAGAAAGTAAGTAACTGTCTCCATCTGGAAAGAAAGCAGATCAAAGTAAGTGGAGTCTTACAATCCATGCATTGTCAGGTTATTGTAGTCTGTTGCTGGGGAGATTACAACTTAAAATAATTTATGGCTAAGAGTGGCTTTAGGGGTGAACATGACAAAAATTAGATTGGTGATGAATGCAGATATGCTCTGTAAAGATGACTGAGTATGCTCTCCAAGTAGTACAGATGACTGACCAGCAATAAGAGATTCCCAAAATAAGGAAAAAAAGGGTTTAAAAAAGGAAATTAACTTTTCATTTAATAGAGCTGTGTCATCATACTGATGTCATAAGGAAAAAAAAGAGTTAGTGAAGGAATTCCTAATCTTAAAAATATTTTTATTTAAAAAAAATTATTCAGACCAGAGCTGATTGAAAGAACACAATGAAATTACAAACATTTTAAAACTACAATTAATAAAAAAATAAAAAAAAATTGTGTGCCAAGAAAAATGTAGTTGATGAAGAAACTATTTAAATGTCTAAGATCAACTTAACAAAAATTGGTTATCTACTAGGGTTTTTTGAAGAAACTGCTAGCCTCTTAAACTAACCCTTCCTAACTCTCTATTCTTTTAAAATTGTATATTCTACTCTACTAGCCTTTTTGAGAGAGGCAAGAGATATTTTTCTAACATATATGTATTTCAGTTAATATTCGTTTAGAGCTAGATTAAAGCTATTGATATAATTTCACAGTCTTTAACTTTAGTCAAATGATGATATATTTTACTAAGTGATCTGCTGTTGTATTGTTAATTCAAATTACCTATGTGTGCTTAGTTAATTTTAGATTTTAAATGTAATTTTGCAACTTATTTTCATTTTCAAAAATCAAAAGTTTTCAATAAAAAAATTTTAAAACAATTTATTGTATTTTAATACATTTTATCAAACATTTGTTTTTTCTTTTTTTACAGTATACATATAAAACGAGATGTAAATATTTGTGTTTTTAATTGAAATTAACCTTTTTTTTTTATCATGTAGATCCTCTCTTTTATTAGATTCAAAATTCGCTTTACCTCCATAACAGTTTTAAATTTATTACATTTGATCTTATTTTTTTGGTCTTTTATTAATTTTGCTTGCAAGTTTAAGATAATATATCACTTTTAAGTTAAAAAAAATAACTTTTAAGGAAATTTTATTTCAACTAATCAACAAAAAAAAATATCACCAAACTTTTAAATATATTCTGTGCAATCATACAACAAATTTTTACATATTTCACAAAGTAGGTTTCCTGTAGAACATAAAAAGTTGTGCTATATGATTATTTCGTATGAAGCTAATGACTTTTGAAAGAGTTTAAGACAAAGAGTATTTGGTAGTAAATAATTGTGAAATAATCCTACAAATCAGGGATGTGTAAATTGCGGCCCGCCCAAACAGTCAGAAAATCTGCTTTGAACCGAGACTTCTTTCCCGTGCGCAATCAACTATAGAAAACTATTTTCACTATTTAGAAAACAGTATTCCTTCATTACTAGGAATACAAAGTAAACGAAAGTGTTTCTACAAAGAAATCATTTGCAGAGTTTTAAGGACGAGGTCACACGAAGATTTTAAGAAAATTGAGTCTAAATTTTCAATTTACTCTGTTATTGCTGCATATATTGATACAGCCTTGAATTAATACTGTGACATTGACTTAACAAATCTTTGTCAGCTGAAAAATTTCCATGTATGAAGAAATTAATTGGGGTATTGTTCTTTATATTTTAGTCAACATATATTTGTGAGCAATATATATATATATTTTTTTTTTGCATGAAAATCAACAAGTGTGAATATAGATGCAAGTACAACAAGTTGACATAAAATTGCTGGCTGACATGAGAATTGAAACAACTCACTCCTGATTTTTTAAAAAAAATATGTAGAAAAGAAGAAAGGATACATTTGTCTCATTAAAATTATGTTGTTGTAGTTGCTTATGCCATCTGTCTGACGCAGTCCGATCGAAACCCACGAAATTCATTATGGCAACGGACTAGAGATACGCCTGTCGTTTGCCTAAGCTTTGAGCCCATGAAGGGGACAGTACGATTTTGCTCACGATAGATGGCGACACCATTCGGACCCACTGATTTAACGAGCATTTACTCCGTGTGTACTCGGAGGGTATTTGGTGGCATCGAACCCAAGCCTTACGGTCTGGGGTCCTATGCTCTAACCTCTAGGCTACCCACTGCATTAAAATTATTCCAAAATTAAATATACATGTGTGTGCAGCTATATAGATAATTTGCAGTTAGCAAAGTAAATGAATAGAACTGCCACACTATTTTATTTAACTTGTATTTTTCATTTTTTTTATATAATGAATGCAATTATTTAAAAAAAGGGGCGGCCCTCTCCGGTATTCTCCGCTCCCACAATGTGACCCGCAAGCCAAAACAAGTTGCCCCCTGCTATAGATAATAAATATTCTGTTTGTAAAGAAAATAATTTTGTATAAAAAGTTCTGGGTGTATAATTTTTAAAAATATTGCCATTTTTAAAATATAACAACGCAGAAAATATCTTTAAGAAATATGTGAAGGGCAGGGGATATTAAGAGAAAAGATACGTTATTTCCAAATTTCTATGACTGATATTGTTTGGTGATAATTAAGTTTCCTTGCTGTTAAAGAAAATTGGCCTTAAGATCTGGTGTAGAATAAGGGAATTAATCAAAAAAGAAAGACTCGTTTTTCTACAGAAATAATGATCTTTATGAACACCTGATAACATCAAATCAAGGTTCACGAAATCCATCGTGGCTGGCTATGGGCTAGATTTTTACGCCTGTCGTTAGCCTAAGGTTTGAGCACCATGCAAGTGACAGTACGATTTTCTGCCCCAATTTTAAGGGAGAACACCTTTCTTCCCCTTCCACCAACCTCACGAGAGGCCATGCGGCTGGACGGCTACTTAGACTATCCCCATTTTGCCGCGAAGGCACTATACATTTACAAACATCCATGCCTTCTCCGGGATTCGAGTGGCCGCGGTAGCCAAGTGGTCTAGGCATCGGATCGTGGCTAGCGTGTCATGAGTTCGATCCCAGTACCACTGAAGACCCGCTATGTAGGAGAGCGATGCACGTTAAATCTGTCAAGAGCCCAAACTTCCTCCCGCTGTTGTGGTGTGGTAGTTAGGAGAGGGGAGTGCCAGCTCAGGTGTCGTCCGCGTCACTTGACCATGGTTCAAAATTACGCGGACCGTCCCCAAAAGCCCTCGTGTAGCTGAACAGTGGGACGTTAATATTCGCTCATTCTCCGGGATTCGAACCTAGGCTCTACGGCACCGTTGTCAGCGTCACTAACCACTATACCGAATGGGCAACGCAGAAGTAATAAATACCTAAGGGGTGATGAAGAGTGATTCTAATCGAATTGTTCACCTTGCTTGGTGAATAGATTCAAACATAATTAGTTGCCTAATAAATAACAGTGAATTTATAATACCTTCTAATATCAAAATATTTTTAATTCAAAAAGAAGTATTTTTAGGTGTCGATCATAAAAATTTATCATACTTACAAATATTTATTGATAAAAATGGATTTGTTCTTCTGAAAGTAAAGTTTTTCTATGATGGCTGTGGAAAAAAATTTTGCTGTCTAATATATTCAAATGGTATTACATTTATTGGTGGTGTTTTGCGAGTTACTACATTCTGGGATGCAGTTTATGACCGTATTGAGAAAGCTATTCTGATCTAATGTATGCTAGAAGTGTGAGAAATTTTTTAAAAAATGTAAGTCAATTTCTACTTAGGACAACAAAGAAAAAAAATTTAGCTACTTTTTATTAAATAAATACAATTAATATAAATGTTTTTCATATGACAGAATCACAATATTAAATGACAAAATAGATAGCGATTTTCCATTTTCCTTTCTATATATGGTGTTGGACTACCTTGTTTGTTTGTTACTATTTATTCATTCATTAAATTTAATTATTTTAATAAAATAGTATAGTAAAAAAGAAATCACATTCACAGAAATTAGATCATCCCAGGTCGGATTTGGCCGCGGTAGCCTAGTGGTCAAGGTATTGGATTGTAGCTGGCATGTCATGAGTTCGAGCCCAGTACCACTAAAGACCCGCAGTGTAGGGGAGTGATGCACATTAAATCTGTCGACAGCTCAAACGTCCTCCCGTTGGTGTGGTAGTTAGGAGAGGGGGGGGGTGCCAGCTCAGGTGTCGTCGTCATCACTTGACCATTGTTCAAAATTACTAGATTCGTCGCCCAAAGCCCTTGTGTAGCTGAACAGTGTGACGTTAATATTCACTCACTCAGGTGGGATTCGAACCCACGACCTTTGGATTAGAAGTCCAACGCGCTATCCATTGCGCTACACGGACACAACGAAGGGTTTTTCTTTCTATGTATACTGTTGGACTCTTATTTGTGTTTGTTACTTCTTATTCATTTTTTAAATTTAATTAGTGAATTAATATTTGAAAAAACTGTATTAACATCAAGTGTCATCCACTACAAGTTTTAAAAAAGTGTATTTGAACTTGAATGTGTGTGTGAATAGAAAGTATTTTATTAACGATTGAAAATTTGAACAAGATATATAAATAAATAGCGAGGGTGAACTAATAGTAGGAATTGAAAAATGGCATCATTTGTGATAACTGTAACTCAATTCAAAACATCCTTAGGCAAATGAACACCATTTTATTCGATGTGGATTGTGAGTACTGAAGATCTGCCGGGTAGAAGAGTTGATGCACGTTAAACGTCGAGGCTATGCTTCTCACATTGGCGTGGTGTGACCGCGGTATAGCACACTACAAATAAAACTCCGATTACACAGCATCTTGTGCAATATTTCAAACAAAGTGCCTAAAAAATATAAGTGAGCAATAACTATTGATAGCTGGAAAGTAGTATATCGAGGGGGGAGGGGTTGTTTATTTCAGAAGTTTAAAAAAAATCACTAAATGTGTGTATTTTGAATTTGAAAGGATCCTTGATCTCTGCATAATTTTGAGTTAAGCTCCTTTAGAATTTAAAATGTAATAAAAGTATAAGCATTTACTTTTGAAAAAGTTTTATGAGAGTATATTTTAGAGTTTATTTATCTGTAACTTGTGATTTTACGTTCACGATCACGTAAAATCACAAGGTACAGAACTTATGTTATAGAAATTTTAATTTTCAAAGTTTCTTTATACAGTTCTTTAAGTGAAGATCTTTAATTTATATTGCTCTGTGCTATGAAAAAATGTTAAACATATTGCAAATTTTTTCATGAATCATTCATTAAATTATGCTTTGAAAGAAGTTCAAAATACAGTTAATATATATACACATACAGTCAGTGTTCATTGTAGGAAAATTTTACCTGGCTACTTGTCCTGTCTGATTCTTCAAATTTCGATCTAATCTCCTGTATATGTTTTTGATTATGTGTACATAAATCATTGTTATTTACGGAATGACTGTTTATATGCACGCCCACAGTATAGAAAAGTGTAAATTGGTTTTTGAAAATAGTAAAATTTCGAACGATTGTTCGGTGAGGGACAATTATATTAACGTCATACTATAAAGTAGCTCTTGGCGACGGACCTCAAAATTTTGAACTTCGGTGAAGTGGCAAGAACGACACCAGAGCTGGCAGTCTTTCTCCAAACTACCACATCACACCAACGAGAGGACTTTGAACCTCGACAAGATTTAACATGCATCGAACACCTCTACAGTACGGGTATTCAGTGGCACCAGGACTCGCAACCATGATATGCTGGTCGTGAATTCGTGACCTAGATTGTACGGTGCATCATGCAAACATTTGAAAAAATATTTTTCTCTCCTTATCTCTTGGCAACATTCTTGGATAGGGTGATAGATTGCTTTTTTGCTCTCGAAAGTGAATTTTAAAGTAAATTTTTCGTATAAGGAATAATTTTTAATAAACTATACTTTAAAAAAAAACTAAAAAACACCATTTTATAGTTAATCGAAATAAGTTGTAACTTAATCTTTCAGTCGACAAATCTGAAATTAATCGCCAGATGCGGGATGTGATCTGAAAATAGGAAATCGTAAATCCTGATCAGGACAATGGAACAAAATTATTGTATTGCCATCGGTCCTGGACAAGTGAGCAAAATTTCGAGTTAATCTGGCCTTTTAAAGGGGGTAAAAATATCGAATTCAAAGATTCCATTACATACAATTGCAGCTAATAAAATGGTGTTAAAAAAAAGAATTATTACTGGAATTTCTTTTGGCTAAATAAAAGCACCTGCATCTTATATATATACTGACACATTTTATTTTAGCCAATTTTTTTAAATCCACACATGCAAGAAAAGCGATTTTACTTCATCACTCTATAAAAATAAATGCGCTAAAATAAAAGTTTGTGTTCTAGCTTGAGGCAACGCGTGTAAGCGCTCCTGCTTTTATTTTAATTATTAATTTAATGAATGCTTGAATTTAATATGATTGCTAAATGTATGAATTAACTGTATTTATTCGAATCTAAGCCGCCCCTAAACTCTCAACAAGATTTTGTGAAAATAGGAAAATAGTGTTAAATGGTTTATTGATATCCCCAGTTTTATGAAATGAAAATTTATAAGTGAAAAGTTAAGTATTTTATCAATATTATAAACTTTTAAATACATACAGATTAACCTGTAATTGCTCTTACTACTCCATCCAACAATTCCCCCTCTCCCCTTCTATTCTAAGCCCCACCCGATTTTCAGTAGCATAAACATTGAAAAAAAATTGCGGCTTAGATTCGAGTATACATAAATTTATCCGGTTGATATTTCATTACTTTTTTACCTGGTTTTTCAAATTAAATTTCTGTTTTATTTCATGCCATGCAGTTTTTGGATAATATGGAATTTTACTGTGCAAATCGTATATTTGTACATGGTTATTCCGGGAACTACGTATCTACAGTGTAAAAAAAAACGTGTGTGTACATGCGTGCGCGCGCAATATATAAAGCTAATCGAAAAGTTACTCTCATATGTAATAAAATATTTGGGTCACTAATTGAAGGGAGATCCAAGAGGCACTCAATCATAGAAGACAGTTAATCTGTAGAAATAAGTTATGTGTGCAACTGCGTATGTTTAAATAATTATCCACGGTTTATTTTTTAATTGTTTCAATATAAATTACTCCCACACGGAAGTAGTCCACAGCTATAAAAAATTATGTTGGTAAAATATTTATTAAAAAAATTGGCAGTTATAGAGACTACCGATAGAAGTGAAAACTTAGAACTTTTAGTTTTAAAATTTCATTATGTCTGAATTAAAATTATCAACATCAATCTGATTTTCACATCTATTGACACTCCGAGAAACAACTAAATGCATGTTTATATGGTGTTTTATTCAAATATATTACGAGCTGTACAAGATCATGACAAAATATAAATACAATTCAATTGAAATAACAATTAATATACAATCATATTAGTTATGGATAGTATTTGTATTTACTTAAATTTCAATGTACTTGATTTTTAACATTATTTTAATTGTTTGCATCAATGTCATCATTAATTTCAACAATACTTATATTTTTTGTACTTTTCATTTTGTTCTAAAAAAGATACAATAGGCGTATGGTAACTAAAGTTAGAAAGGAAAATGTTTGATTCAGTATCGCCTGAAAACCGCATCGATAGTCGTTTTATATTTTGTAGTCCTGAGTTTTCGATCATTGGACATATTCAAATTAAGTGTTTCATTTAGAAATTCAATTAATGGTAGATTTTTATCATCTGCAAAGTTGATATTGAAGTCTCCACTTAAAATCATCGGTACACTATCATATTTTTCGCCAAATCTTTTTTCGAGTATTTCAGAACCTTCTTTTGTATAAATCATCAAATTTTCGAATAAAAATTGTTGTATCTGTCTCATAGATTTTCCAGGCGAAATATAAACGGCTACTATTAATATGTATTGCCCATTCTCGGAATCGCAACGAGCAATACACAGTATTACACATTGAACTTTTCACTAAATCCATTGAATTTCACTTATAAGTTATACACAAGCACGAAACGTCAGCTGTATAGCTACAGATATACTGTTATTAAGCATGTCGGTGACTCGAACGCACGAGATTTCACCCATCCAAAAAGTGTCTAAGGCAAACAGCACACTGCGCGTGCGCCAGTCAGAGCATGTCGATGACGCGAACCCATAAGATTTTCCCCTACCAAAAAGTGCCCAACGCTGCTAAAGAAGTTTTCACTTTTAAAAAAGGTCTCAAATTATGTGTACAAATAAAATGCATTCAAGTCAATATTTATTTCAATGTATATATTATTTTGTATCTGCGGACATTTTGCGTCTAAATTGGATGAACATTAAAAAAAAAACGAAGAGTAGAATCGTATTTTTTAAATTTTATGCTGTTTTGGTGGTTATCGTATCGAAATGTGTAAAGCTGTATTTTCTTTATCTGCCAACATTGCATTCAAATATATATGACTTTTTATTACTGTCGTCAAAATATGACGTACATATAGTTTGTGAGGCATAAACAAAAACTGTCTTAATTTTTTGCAACAAATTTATTTCATTTTTATCATTTCTCCCCTTTTTTATTTATTTATTTATTTATGTTTTCATGGATTTAAAATAGCAAAGGATGCAGACTTGGCAAAGGAGCTCCAATTCCTGTTATTGAAAAAATGTTACCAGTTCTTGCTTTTACGGTTTTAGATCATTGATTCTTTCAGTTTTCTAACACCAAAAAATTTATTTAAAAATTACAGTGTGTAATCTTAGAAGAGAGAATACTTTTAGTAGTTCAAAATGTTTTCTATTTTATCACCTTATGAGTATTCAAATTTTTAAACGCTTAAATTGCAGGTTATTAATTATATGAAGTAACAAGTGAAACTTATATAAAAGAGTGTTAAAAATGTGATGTTTTTGCAAAAGGTTAGGTGAAGAATAGTCTTTTACTTCAGTTGTTGTGTGTTTCAACCTGGGATACATATGAAAGACGAGAGATAGATTAACAGAAACATACAGTACAAACACAGAAGAAGGTAGACTTTTCAAACGATGATCCCAGCATAGAACAGAAGGGGTGTCGTGCCCTGTGCGGAAGATACATCCATGCCTTGTTCGGGATTCGAACCCAAGCCCACTCGATTACAAGCCGAGTGTCATAACCACCATGCTGGGTGTACTCTGGATTTTTGTTTAGCTTGGTGGTAAACCTAGTAAAAAAAATAACTTCATTGTGATTTAAATGGTGATTTTTTTTTTTCTTTTCTGAAATCACATATTTCGTTTTATTTTCCTAAAGCAGCAGGGCCGGCCATCTAGAGAGTGCTATAGATGCTATGCACTGTGGCCCCAGCATGTTTAAGAATTAAAATAATGTACTGCTGCACGTGAAATATCTTGACAGTATTCCTATCGTTGTCAATATAACGAGAAGTATAATTTATCGTAAACATTATTGTTGTAGATCTCTGAATTTCCACAATCTAAAAACTTATTATTAATGATGCAAATGTTTAGTTTTTGTTACTTGATTCGGGGAACTCTCCCGAGGATTCGCACCTAAACTAAACTTTTTAAAAGTAGAAAAATGTTTATAAAAATATACCGGTTATTATTTTAATTCATAGTAACTCTGAAAATCTTTTGTGAATGTTTCAAAAATCTTAGTTCAGATACTGTTGGGAAGTCCTAACTATAAAAAAGAAAAATATTATATTGAAGCATTTCATAAAAGGAAAATGTTTTTAAAATGTCATTTCGATTTCGTGGCCATAGCCTGTAGGCTATCGCAGTCACCACTAGCAGTCAATAGCAAACACTATTGAAAAGCCCAAGTGAGCTTGAATTAGATATTATGAATTGTAGATGGCACAGGCATATGACAGAATAGTAGCAACATGAAATGTGAAAATATAAAGGTGTAAAATCTAGAATAATTGCTCTGAATCTCATGCAATTTATGAGCCTTACGTAGCACACTTTTAAATTTTTTACTTTTTTGATGTCGCTTCCAGTAGTATATATTGTAAATATTTTGGGAGGATATTCCAATGTTTATATTGCTTGTTTTCTGCATCTTCAATGAGATGGAGAACTACAAAAGCATTACCAGGACCATTTTTAACCTTCTCTGCGTGCCCTAGGCACTTTAAATAATCACCCTCCCTCCCCACTATTTACAGAGCACCCCTCCCTCCTTCAGTTTTTAACTTTCCAGTTTTTTCACCCTTTCTTTGTTTTTACTTTTTGGAGAGTCTTTTTATTATCCACCACCTATGGACTCATCGTGTCCCGGTCTGGCATCCGCGTGAGTGAGTGAATATTAACGTCCCACTGCTCAGCTGCACGAAGGCTTTTGGGGACGGTCCGCGTAATTTTGAACCATGGTCAAGTGACGCGGACGACACCTGAGCTGGAACCCCCTCTCCTAACTACTACACCACACCAACGGGAGGACGTTTGAGCTCTCGACAGATTTAACGTGCATCGCCCCCCCCTACACGGCGGGTCTTCAGTGGTACTGGGATCGAACTCATGACATGCTAGCCACGATCCGATGCCTAGACCACTCGGCTACCGCAGCCACGTCTGGCATCCGCAAGAAAGGGATAGTGATGACTATGGTTTGGCCACACTTGTTCATTTCTTACCTTACGGTATTACCTACCTACCACCTACCCCCACCCTTTTGTAAACTAATACAGTAAATTACTGAAATCGTTTGCAGTTACAATATAGAGTATACATTATTGTATGAATTGTTTTCAACTTGTTAATTATCTTTTTCATCGCTTATCGTTTTACTATCTTTTACTTTTAGACATCTTTATTCTATGTTGAATGACTGTCGTTGTACAATAAAGGTTTTCTTCGAGCTTTGGTCATTGCAAAATCATTAACGATATCATTGTAATCAATTTCCATTGTAATATCATTTTGAGTGCAAAGCAACATCAAAATATTAAGCTTTTAATTTTCCGAAGATCTCATTTGAGTCTACTTTCTTAAGAGCAGAAAAACTTCTCTCTCCTGTAGTTTGTTACATGGATGAGTCAAGTAAATTCTCATTGTGACTTCTAAATTAATAGGAAGGTACTTTCCAAATTGTTTCTCTTGATTTAAGGAGAGATACCTCTTCCTGCTGTTATTTTTTCCACCTTCATATACATTTTTAAATATTGACACTTGCACAAACAGTTCTTCATTTGATGTATTTGTGGGTAGCTTTGAACCAAGTATTTTGCTGTAAAGACGCATCTTCTTTCTCCTTTTCATGAAGATTTTTGAATATCTGGAATCTTGTGTTGAGAACTTCGTAGTAACCCTTTCTTTAATTTGATTGTGTTACAAAATTGTTAACAATTATTAAGTATCGACCGATAGGCTGTTAAGGGGGAGGGGTGGAAGGGAAGGCCGGTACTATATCAGTGTCTCGTCTCTGCGCCACTAAACAATATTGGATATCATCAGTCAGGCGCATTATACTTCCCACTCTTTAGTTCTGCGCACGCGCACATACATTACTCGCTAAGCTGTGGTACATTCGCTGTAATTAAAATTTTAAAAAATTCGTCCTCCAATTTTTTGCGCTTTAGGCTTAGGCGCTTTTTTTGCGCCTAAGTGGAAAAGCGGCCTTGAGCTTTACTCTTAAACCATTATACGACACTCGTTGGGAAGTTAAAATAAATTCAGTTAAAGCAGTGTGTCCACAGTTTGAACAAACTTGTAATACCCTAGAAGAATTTGTTGATTTAAATTATTACACTGGGATATATCCGAAACTAAAAGTCTATTGGATTCAATACAAGAAATGCCAGTCATTTTGTTTAATAGTATGGTTTGCAATATTGTCCGAAATTAAAACTATCAATAAACTATTTCAAGCAGATGCAATTGTCCTTGCTTTGCTTTTAATTTATTCAATAATATTGAAATTTAAATCTTTGGACTTCTGTACAACATTTAACGCATTTTTAGACAAAGCAACAAAAAAAAGCTGCAATAGAATTTGTATATTTCAGAATAATAGCAGATGAAGCTAGAGTGAGTGAGAATATTGACGTCAGCTTTTTCTCTACACGAACGCTTCTGGTGACAGTTCTCGTAATTTTGAACCACGGTCAAGTGACGAGGATGACACCTGCGCTGATATATCTTCTCCTAACTTCCACACCAACGGGAGGATATTTGAGCTCCGACAGATATACGTGCCGCACTCCCTTTACATAGAGGGTCTTCAGCGGTACTAGGCTTGAACTTATGACATGCCAGCCACGAGTCCGTTACCCTGGCCACTAGGCTACCGGGGCCACTATGAAGTTAGAGAAAATCCGATACAAGAGTTTAGATGTTATTTCTTTAATACTATGGGGGGATGTTTGTGATTTTTTGATACTGTTATTGTACAAATGAAGATAGATATAAAAGTATACCAAATATATTATTTCTAATTTCAGAATAATCAGTGAAAGAAAAACTTTAGATAAATGTTTCAAAAACTTTGTAAAACTTTAACGTGTAAGACATATATGGCAATAATAAAAATTATATTAAGTTTCTAAACATATAGGTGAGTTAAAACTTGTCTTTACTCTGCCAGTTTGTATAGCAAGTGCGGAGCGTTTTGGCAAATTGAATTTTTTTTAAAAATTATCTGTGGTGAAGTAAGTGTGCACTTAATGCACTTGCTATGTTAAGCATCGAAAAAGAAATGGCAAAAATTTGAATTTCTTGTGAAGTAATTAATGTATTAGCAATATATGTTCGTGTTTATAGTTTTTAAGTTAAAAAAAAATTAGTGCCCAAAATAGTTGCTTGCCGACTCTGTAAAGTAGAACAAAACAAAAATCAGATTAAACAATGAACATTGGGATTACTTAAAAAAAATCACGAAATGTAGCGAAATAATAACAATTCAATTTTTAAAAATGAGTTTTTCTTCTCATTTATACATTTTTGAGAAATTTAAATTTTCGTTATTTTCTACTGTATAAGAGAGCATTTAACTTTATTTATATTTTTTTAAAAAATTTATCATTACTTCTATAGAACTTTCTAATCAGGGATTTCATATTTAGTGGCCATATAGAAAGTTGATATTTTTATTGTAGAAAGTAGTTTTGTGTCCTGAGCTCCTCCAAAAACATGTTCTTTTTTGAATCATAATTTGAATAACATATTGCGGGTGTTTGATTATAATGTTCGAACGTATCATAAGAAAGGAAGGGATTAACTTGGTTTATTTCGGATAACAAATTTGGATTTTATAAGAGAAGGCATTTGCTATATATGTGACAATGAACATTTGACACTCGTGCTGCCATCTGTTAGAGAAATAAATTCTTAATTTATATGCAGATTTTCTTTTTCCAGTACGTTAAATATATATAAGTTTCTGGGTGCTTTTTTTAATTCCATATTTAAAAAATGTTTCATATTATTATAATGGGTTTCAATGTAAAAAGAACTGTTTTTAAGAAGAATTATATTTTCTTTTCTGGGGAGCTCAAAGGTAGTTGTATATTAAGCCTACTACGTAACTCTCGCCACGTAATGATTTTTAAATTATCCACAAAAATGATATCGTCACTCGAAAACAATGAGATAGTACTTTTTATCGTTTAATTATGTATCTTGTCTCTTTTATTCCAATCAGATTTTAACTGAACATATATTTATCTGAAAATATCATTTAACGTTTTATGCCAGTTAATAAGCTCGATAAAACATTTGGTTTTTATGTGTATTTCCACAAATTATGGATTTTACCAAAATTCTTGAGTATTTAGGTCATTTTGGGGTGTTTCAAGCATTTGTTTATGCTCTAGCATGTATTGTGCAATTATTTGTAGGAATACATATGCTGGCTAATGTATTTCTTCTTGGCGAACCAAAACACAGGTAAAGCTTTTTTTATATATACTTTCCGATTGCAATAGTAAAAACATCCAAAAGTTTAACTGAGCATTTTGCATGGTGCTTTTAAAAAATCTTTTAATTTCATATGTCTGTACCCCCACTCCGCAAATATATCGTTATTTACCTTACACAAAGCCTCCCTATTCTTATCGCTCTTGCGTGCGCTTTTCTAAAGAAACGGTAGTAAAAAGGAGACTAAGTCCTGTGTTTATAAGTTTCAGGAACAACTGATAAAACAATCTAAATGTACACAGAACATAAAAGTAATAAAATACGTGAAAGAAAACACAGTAGTCGAATATATATATATAAAAAAGTGCCTGTGGTCATTAGGAAATGAAAATGTTTTATAAATAAAAGATTTCTCTTATTACTGTTGAATCTTATATGTGAGGTACATAGCTCTGTAGACATTTAATTATGTTTCAGTTTCTTCAAAATCAAACTAAATATTTAAAGTTCATTATTGAGTTATCAGTGTTTGGAAACCTCGACTTCTTGTATAATCTTTGACATCAATTTTTGCCAAAATTAATACCCAAGGAAATAACTGTTTTCTATATATATTACTGATTTTATGTAGTTTTTCTTCCTGTTTTTTGGGGGGAATTTTTTCTGAAATGTTTAGTTTTATTAAATACGATACATTTTGTATATAAATCTTATGTTTGCTTCTTTTTTTAAAAATTTTTGTCATTTTTTATGTTGCAAAATAAGTCTTTAGATATTTTAATTCAACATATAGCAATCACTGCTTTCTTAATTACTTTGTCTACTAGAAAATAAGTTATTTCTGGTCAATGTACTAATATTTAGTGATTACAATATTTTGCATTAAATTCTATAATTTTTTAAGAAAACTAACTAATAATTTCATATCTATTGCCTGATTTTTAGATACTCTGAAAAATAATCTTGAATGATAATCAAAATTTTGTAAAAACTATAATAATTTTAAGCTATTAGTGAAAGTAATTCTGCAGCTAATGGTGAAGGGAGTTTTGAAGCATTTAAAAAGTTTTGTTCAGACAAATATATATGTTTTAAAACTTTCTCTGGACAAAATTATAATATTACTAAAAGTTCTTTTTTAAGTAACAACATATGTAAGTTCATTAATTAATAATAATAAATTAACACATTGAATTATCAACTTTCCACAATGTTGCAATATATTGAAAGTATTATTATTTTAATATGGAATATTTGCTAGAAGAAAAATAAATTATACTTGATTCTGTTATTTTGGGTTAAAAATTGTTATGTCGAAAATTATGCCCACCTCCCTTTAATTTTTTTTTTAAGTTCTTAAAGAACCTAATACAAATATATTTTTTAAAAAGTATCTTATCAAATATGTACTTTTATTTTAGAGGCATAAATTTAAAGTATCTATAAAAATCAGTTTGTTATAATAAATGTTTAATACTGCAAGATAATTTTTTTTTTAAGGTTGAAACACGCATACTTCAAATCAATATATTATGACTGCATAAACAAAGAATGTAACTCTAATTTTATCTTCAACTATACATATACATAAATTATATTTTTAATTAAATAATTTTGCATGCAAAGTAATACTATAATATCTTTCTCTTCTGCCCATTTTTGAGTTTATCTGTTGCTGCAGTTAGTGAATATCTTTCCTTCAATAATATTTCTTTTTAAAAAAAGTCTGTTATTTGTAATGAATTTAACTTAAATTTACCATGCTTATTCAAAGACATTGTTTATTCTTTTTACTTTATGTTAATCTTTTCATTCATAATATTTATTACTTATATTTTTTTTATCATTGAAATTATTTTTGACTGATGTATAGTCTTTCTCTGGTATTTTTATTTCTTACCCATTCAAGAATTTGTGTTTTTACATACATTTCAATAATAAAAAGAAAATCCATTCTATAAAGACAATAGAAACAGCTAATTTTTGATTAAATGATTGAAAATTTTGGTTTGAATTTCTGAGTAAACTTATAATTTTTTTTCTAATTTAATAATTTTTTTAATTAATGTCATCAATAAGAGTAAAATATTTGTTTCGTTCTTTAAAATGTCTTGTTTTGAAAGTTGCTCACTATCCATGCATAGTAAAATGTAATAGACTAGAATTTTATTAAATTTATCCTTTGAGAATTACATGTTAAATTAAAAATGGAATATCTAATCATGCAAGAAAATAAATTTTACCTGGATGTAACATTTCTTTGTTCCCTTATGACTGAAAACAAGATTTTTTGTGTAATCACTGTGATGCTATATTATGCTTTAAATCGATCACTTAATTAGAAATGAAATTGAGATGGTTGTAGTGTGTCATCTAATTTAAGCATATGCTATTTGATATATTTCATTTGTAATTTTAATACTTGTTAATTTTTCATGCTCATATTCTATTTTTAAGCATGTTAACTTAAAAACATCCTTTCATTTTACTCATTTATATGTTGGAATGAAGCAAAATAATGTATTTTTAGTATTGAGTAACTACATGTGAATCTTGGTATGAGCTTTAATGCTTTAAAGAATAAATGATGTAATAAGAGTTGATGTTAAATTTTTTATTGGTATTTCAAAATGTGCTGTAGCAATCAATTCTAAAATAAATAAATTAGGTGGCATTCCATCATTTCTTTAAATCTCTGTTGTTTTAAATAAACTAAAATATAAACTCAAAGAAGAGGATGATACTTTTCTTTGAGAAATTTGTATTTTAAAACATCTGTGAAAGAATAAGAAATTTTAGTTTCTTTTTTAAGCTTGTTTTCAGTACACCCATATCAATTTAAAATTGTACATTATATTAAATTAAAACTAAATTACAAAGTTATAACATTTTTTGATAAGTTTTTAATCCTATTAATGTGATTAAATTTATATTTTTTCCAGATGTTATGTACCTAACTGTGATACAAATGAAACACAGTACTTGGAAAATTTTGTACATTTTGCTATACCAAATATCACTACTGAAGATGGCATTACTCTAAATCCTTGTGAACGCTATGAAGTATTCAAAGGAGCAGATTATTGTGAACCCCATGCATTTAATATTAATAAAACTGTTGCTTGTGATAATTTTATGTGGGACCATTCAGAATATGAAAGTACTGTTGTTTCAGATGTAAGTTTATTTTATTGTAAAAAATATTTTGTCGTTTAATTTTGCTTTTATATACATATATTGATATTATGTCTCTTAGTTTAATATAGTATGCAAAAAAAGCTGGAATGGAGCTGCATCAAGCTCAGTCTTTATGTTTGGTGTTCTTTTTGGGTCTGCTGGTTTTGGAGTAATCGCAGATAAGTAAGTAAATGTTTATATTTGCAGATTTCAAAGCCTTACAGGCTTTGAAATGAAATTTTATTCAATTTTAGAAATTATCAGAAAAAGAATTGACCTATGTGCTGTGTAATAATTGAGAATATTCCCTTTAAAATGTAGATTTGGACGAAAAAATGTGATGATGTCTGCATCTTTAGTGATGCTAATTTCATCGATTGGAACAGCTTTTGCTCCAAGTTTTGGATTTTTTTCTTTTCTACGTTTCATTACAGCTGCTGCTGTTAGTGGACTTTTTCAAACTGGCTATATATTAGGTTTGTTTAATTTTTTAATGTATTTTACATCTGCTAATTTATAAATTTCAAAGCTTTAATTTATATTGCTCTGAAAGGCATACAGTCATAAACTTCGGTCAAACTTATAGTTTCATATAGCCATGATTTATGAGTAATTTTAATGTTTGTGCAATATTTTAAATTATCTAATACAATATTGATTTATTGTTTTAGCTGTAGAATATATTGGTACCTCAAAGCGCCTTATATGTGCTAACGTCATGCAGATTGTATTTGCCATTGGAGAATTGATTTTAAGTCTTGTAGCTTTTTTTGTAAGAAAATGGAGAGTATTAGAATTGGCAATTTCTATTCCTTCAGCAATTTTACTTATTTATTATTGGTAAGTTACACTTTATTGGATTGTTATTAATACAGTTATTTTTTTAATGTTTTTTTTATAAATAATTCAGTGTTTTTGCTGCTTGTTTTAATTTGTCTTGTATTGAAAATATTTGTTTTGATTCAATTTTGTTTCTGGTCCCTGTATTTCATCATTAGAGTGTATTAAATTAAAGAATTAGTTTTATATTAATTTAATAATTTTTACAGGCTGTTACCAGAATCTGTAAGGTGGTTGATTTCAAAAGGGAAGCACAGTAAAGCAAAGCAAACTATTCTAAAAGCTGCTAAATGGAATAATGCTACTATACCTGAACATCTTCTTAGAGCTGCTGAATATGTAAGTTATTTTAAAATAAATTTTTCAACTATGGTTGCCTAAATAGGAATATTGTAATATTTTTTAATGTGATTTGAAGTAATAGTTTGTATAACTTTCTGTATCAGGTAGCTAATTTTATTGGTGTAGTTTTATTATGTTTAAAATTGAATTATACATTAAAGAAAGCTTAATTTGTTATCAAAGTGTTTTAATGTATTAGAATAACTTACACATATTCTAAAGCATTACTCGATCTTGTTTTACTGTGCTGTATAAATTAATGGTATACTAATAATAATAAAAAGAATTAATCAGAATGCATAATTATTAATGCTAAGTGGGAATATCTATTCAAAATCATATAAAAAAATTAATTATTGTTAAATCTGCTTAGAACTACTGAATATGTTAGATCTCAAAAATTTTAATGTACAAGAATTACCTATATGTATTGTAAAGCATTACTCAATCACTATTTACTGAAATACTGTATAAATAACACATTAATAATTGTTTTTAAAAGAATCCATCAAAATGCATAATTATTGTTAATGCCAGTATCTATTCAAAAATGTATTTCAACAACTGTTAAATTCTCCATGATACATTTTCCTTCTTTTTAGACTAATATGGAACCTGAAATGGATCAACGTCAGCAGTCCGTAGGTCCTTTGAGCTTAGTAAAAACACCACAGATACGAAGATGGAGCATAAACATATTTTTTAATTGGTGGGTTTTAATATTTTGCATCAGTGAATTTACTTTTCAGAACAGCATGTCATATTTTTAATTATTTAGCTTTCGTGGGCATTCATAAGCTTCATTTTATTCTGTCCTATCTCTTTTAGGATAGTCAATGCGATGGTTTACTATGGTTTATCTCTAAGCACTGGACATCTTAGTGGAAATGTATATGGAAACTTTGCAATATTAGCTGCTGTTGAAATACCAGCTGTTCTTCTGGCTACAGGGGCTCTATATTATTGTGGAAGAAGATATGTGTTGTGTTCAGTAATGGTCTTTGGAGGCCTTGCTTGTGGAGGAACTATTTTTGTTCCACAGTGTAAGATTATTAAAATGGGCATTAACATTTTTTCTAGTTATTGTGTTGATAAAATATTCTAAATACAAGATCTTTCTAGAAATAGGGGTTAAGGACATTTAAATTTAAGTAAAAATTTCATGGAATGAAGTGCATTCACACACAAATAATTTTATATACTTGTTATTTATTGGGCTTAGAAACAGAGAGGGGGGGGGATATTTTTTTTTAAAATTAATTTTGGGAACAAATAATTGCTATTTTTTTAATAGAATGTTAATCTGTTTTTATTATATTATTTGTTTTAAACATTTCTCTTGGTATCTTTGTCTAACATTACCAAAAAATGTAATCTTGCATAACAAAACATTATGAATTGTTCTGATCCAAGAAAATATCTAATAATTGATTTTTAAATATTCAGCCGTTCAAATGTTTTATATTGTGATATCCAGATGACTAATTAAAAAAAATATTTATAAATGTGAAAATATAGGCAGAATTTTAAGAAAAATAGATTTAAATTTTATTTTTTGATTTCAAGTTTATTTAAATTGCCCATTTTTTTAAAATGGAAGGATTTTGTTACACAATTAAGAAAAAGGTGAAACAAAAAAAAAAATTTCAATGCTTAATTAGACCTTATTAGGGATTGCAATATCGGACCAAAAGTTCAATACCGGTATTCGGTATTTCTTAGAACTTAATACCGGGATACTGGTTTTAATACCACTATTAGAAACTTAATAGGAAAAAAGGAAACACAGGTGTTTTTTTTGTTTTTGTTTTAATTGCCAGTTTTATTAGAGAGTATAAATATAACGAGAAATAATTTGTAACTTATAAATTATAACACTATATAAAGAATCGCAAAATAAATAAAGTAGCATCTTATTTATTTAAATCGCAAAAAAGGCCAAATATCACTATTCACAGTCTGTGGTACTATTAAAAAATTTTGAAAAGTGTTCTTAAAAAATATAATGCATCAATTGTACTGTCATTACACCTAGATTATAATTTTGTGTAAAAATTACCAGCTGTTGTAAATGCTCTTTCGGCATCTACACTAGTTGGTGGTACTGTTAGCAATGCACGATATACTTTTTCCAAATATTTACCTATAAATCCTTCATTTTCAAACAAATCGATTTCTCGTCAGATGATTTTGGATACAGCTGATTTCTGTACTGTATTTTGGTTTGCTGAAATTTTTTTAGTTATCGCTAATTCTAATTTTTGTTTAAAAGACAGTTCTTTTTCTTTATTGATATTAGTGTAATCATCATCTTCGATAACTGTACCGAATTCTTCTGAATGTGAATTGATTTATGGGTAACAAATTTTAAGAAAATTTACTATAAACTTGATCAAATTTGATTTGGTTAGTCTCTTTTCTTCTTAACTCTAGAACATTTTTTATATAGTGCCATCACATTCTTTTCATCAAAAAAAAAATTAAACCAAACTAAAGTATTGTCAACTAATTTTTATAATGAATCTGAAAAACACATTTTGAACCGGGAAGTATGATACAATGTGAATAACACAAACTCGCAAATTTAGAAAGTATTGAAATATTACGCATTTTTTTATTTACAACCTTAGTATCTCAGATACGAATATCAGTTTGTGCAGTATGGATGATTCAGATATTTTATAACTTCTCTTGATTGTACGATGCAACTTTGTATTCAGTCTAATTAATTTTGCCCATTAGGAAAACATTTTAGTAACTGGTGTTGATAGATGAAGGAAGGCAGATGAGCTTGGATATGTTATTCCTCTTTCAACGAGAACATAGTTATGAGTAGTGTATTTAGTTCTTTTTGTCAGAGAAATAATTTATGTCTATATTTTTAAGTTCAGATTAATAGTCTTTTATCCCGTTGTATCTGCCAATGAAAAGATCAAATGATGGATTTAATGATTTGCCAAAAAACTGCAGAACCAGTTAGGAAAAATAAAAAGACCAGAATGAGCGGAATAAAAACGTTTATATCTTCACCTTCTGAAATGGACATAAAATTATTTTATTTATAATATAGTTTAATCATGGTGCAATAATTAATACTATTGTGGCAGAGTTTAAGTTAACTAGTAACAGACTCCGGACAGGGATGATCACTTCTGTCTAGTGGTCATGTTACTGGGCTTCGGATCCGAGTGTCCTAGGTTCTCCTCCAGCTCATTGGTGATCACTTCTGTCTAGTGGTCATGTTACTGGCCTACGAATCGGAAGGTACCGAGTTCAAACCTCTGTTATTGGTGACCTTGGCTGAAAAGAAAACGCAAAACCTGATGTGTCATGGCGCCATCTACCCACAAGAACAGCAAGCAAAGTCGTCAGACTCACTTAACGCAGCAAAATCGTCAAACTCACTTAACGCAGCAAAGTCGTCGGACTCGCTTGACGCAATAGTAACAGCTCCCATGCTCGCATAACAACAACATATCTCGTACGTTCGCCTATCCACCTACTCACTGGTGGGGAAGTACTGCGGTGGAATCTAAGTAAGCCAGTAACAGCCTCCGGACAGGAGTGATCACTTTTGTCTAGTGGTATGTTACGTGCTTACGAACCCATAGGTCGCGGGTTCTAATCTTCCACACTATAACATAAACACTAAGATGTATAATATTTTTCTGTGTTGGTGATCCCTGAACATACAAGAAACAATTTTGAAAAGTTCTAATTTAAACTTTTGAATACCGGTATTTCAAAACTGTACAAATGGCTCAAAATACCAGTATTTGGTTTACTGGTATTGCAATCCCTAGACCTTATTTTTGATATATGTAATTTTTTTATTCCAGTTGAATAGTTAATTAAGTACCTTATATTGAATTTATTGGTTTGTATCATTAATTGTTGTATTGTTTCAGATCTTGCCTGGGTATCCACATTGCTAGCTGTATTAGGCAAGAGTGCTATTGCTGCATCCTTTGCCATAATTTACATTTACTCAGCTGAAATATATCCTACTGTCTTGAGAAGTACTGGCATTGGTTTTAGCAGTATGTT
Source organism: Trichonephila clavata (assembly GCA_019973975.1). Taxonomy (NCBI): domain Eukaryota; kingdom Metazoa; phylum Arthropoda; class Arachnida; order Araneae; family Nephilidae; genus Trichonephila; species Trichonephila clavata. The sequence continues at coordinate 42,299 of BMAO01027920.1, forward strand.
TGCACGTCTTGGAGGAATGATAGCTCCCATTATTAATGAATTAGTAAGTTCTTTTTGTGAATTATTCTATAAAGTATACATTACATTTCTCTCTATTTTAATCTTTAAAAAATTAATTTAATATTTGAGAACTCTTAAAATTAGAATGGCTATACTTGCATATATTTTTTCTTTTTAGCAAAAATAGTTAATTAGTAAGTATATTTTTCTCCATTGTAAATTAATGGAAAGTAAATCTAAATATTTGTTGTTTCTTAATTAGTATATAGTTGGTTAGTTTATACTAATTAAGAGTTACATCTAGTTTTTTTTTAATTATAAAGTGTAAATTAAAATTTTATTGTATCTCCTTTTGCATTCAGAACTTCCAAAATTGTTTGAGTTTATAAAGGTTTGTGTTGTTCCCTTAGATATTTTTGCTCATTCTGCTAATAATATACTCTTTAACTGATTAGTAGTTTTCTATCTCATTAAGTAAAAGAGACTGAGTAATATAGTATGCAATATTGCATTTTACAATTGTTCATTTACCTATATGTTTTTGCTGTTCTCTTCACTTAGAATATAATCCCTGAACCTTATTTATTTTTTACAAATATTTCTTTATAGGGACTTTGTTTTAAATTACTTTTCAATATATTCAAATATTTCGCTTTATCCATGATTCTGTCTATAAAAACTAATTTTCTTGCTTCTTTTGCAGACACAACCCCATATAAAAACAAAATCACAACCATGCTGTACAAAGGATAGTGTTTTGGAGGAAATTCCTAATTAGACATATATTCCTCCAAGTTCATCAGAAACATATTGTCCTATTGTTGTAATAGTAGATGAGACAATTTTTTCAGCTGTCATCTTTAAGATTTTTTCTTACTTCTGGAATGATTTGATTATCAAACTGAGAATTTCTTTTCTTTCTCTTCCAGGCTTATTTGCAATTTGCCCAAATTTTTTACACTTCTGGAAAAATCTTTTTACTCCTCAATGGTAATCATTGAACTCCATTTGCAGTGTTATATAGTCTTCTACAATTATCTCTCTTACAATTTTCCTAATTTCAATATTTGTCTCAGTACTCTGAAACTTATTTTCTCAACTAAACTACATTGTTGTTGCTGGAAATCAAACATTGTGCTATCTTAAGATATTGAAGTTGTTGATTGGATTTATTATAAATGAATAGCAGCAGAGCAAAATTACAATTTAAGGTGTATACTCAGTTTTATCACTTTAAATTTAAAGCTTTGACGTAAAAAAATTTGGTAATTAAAATTTTATGAATTCTTTGTTTTCATTTCTTTGTCTAATATATATTATATATGAATATTTTATTCCTTCTTTAAATATTAAATTTAGGTGAGTTTTTAATATTAGGGTCTTAGGCTTTTCAGAAAGAGTCTATTTGATTTCGGAGCTACTGTATATTCATATGCACACACTTACAGGAAATGAACAAAAGTATGGAAACGCTTTACAAAAAGGCATACATGAACCTGAGATATTTATTTTAGCTGAGTCTTTCGATTTATAAAGTGTAGATGTTATATTTGCCCATTAACATCACCCTGTACAATCTCCTCAATATGTTGCAAATTTCAGTCATTGTCAAGATAATGTTCTGCACAATTGTAGATGTATCATGTCAGAGCTAACTGAATTTAAACATGCTCAGATGGTGGGTACTTGTATGTTAGGTGCTTCTGTAACTGAAGTGTTAGGTCTTTCAAGAGGTAGGATATCCAGATTTTTAACATATTCAAGTTAAACTGCAAAAATTGCATCCACTAAACCATTGCTGGGATGAAAAATGTGTTAGTGGATTGTAACAGACAATCAACGAAGATGATTGTCTGTTATGATCATTGTGAAGAGGTTTCTTCCATCATTTTTGTTCTCTTATTTTTGTCATAGAATACAATTTTGTATTAAAAATATTTATGAAAGGACCAACAAGCTCTTCATTATGAAATTCTTCCAAATATTAAAAGAGTGCACATGATACTCTTTTCTTATTTCTCTTTATTTTAACAGTATTTATTTTTATTAAATATACAAGCAATTTAGAGTAAATGATTATTTCTGGAATTTAGTGTAAATTTTTCATGTTTAGTTTATTAAAATGTTATGCGTATTTCTTTTGTTTTGTCTTGTATATATATAACGTTTTATTTTCAGAGAAAAGTATATAAACCATTGCCTATGATTATATTTGCACTTGCTTCTATAATTGCTGGTGTTCTTGCCCTTGCATTGCCTGAAACTCATAACAGACAATTGCCTGAAAATATTGAAGAGGCTGAAAGTTTTGCATCGTAAGTATAAAATAATTGCAATTCTTTAAAAATTTCAGTTGAAAATGTGAAGTTCAGTAATGTGTTATATGTTGAAAATCAGTTGTGGTTGTTTCAAATTAGCAAATATGATATAAATGAATATGCGATAAACTCATTTTATGTAACATTCCTTTTTGTGTTCAGAATTCTTTTAAATATTTCTGATGCTGTAGTTTTTAAACTATTTATAGTCATAATACAATTATTTGTAGATTTATTTGAAATTAATAATAGTGATTATCGTAAAAATAAAAAGTTTCTTGTATTGAAAATTAATACTCCGAACTATTAATACTGCCAAATCTCATTTATTTCACAAATTAACATGCCAACTAGAGTCCAAGACTCGCCTAGTTATAAATAATTTTTTCATGGAATACTGTTAATAAAACAAAACAGAACGAGCACTTCCTTGTTGCCACAGCATACAAAATAATATACTTTTTCAATATCGTTCAGTTCACGGTGACAAAAAATTAAACAATGATAAATAAATTCACGTGAACAAAATAATAAATTTAAATAATTGTTTTGCTTTTAACATAATAAACTGAAATTTATAAAGTGGATCTCACATCCTCCCACCTTGAGATGTGGAAGTCCCACAGCTCAACAACTATATTAGAGATCCAGCCTTTTGGGAATTTTAACAGTCCGTCCTAGTCTTGTCTTGTTTTGAACAACTGCGTAGTCGATGGAGTTGTCGTCAGAACACTTAGGAATAGCATTCTTCATAGATGCTATTTTTGTAGATAATGCATTTTTGTCAGGTGGAAAAGACTAATCATTAGAAGAGATCTCTAAAGGGAAGACGCGCTGAATTGGACGCAGAATTTCTCCGCGAGATGTTCTAAGTTTAATGAGTCGACACACACCGTCTTTCCCTGGTAGAATTTCTGTCACTTTCCCCAGTGGCCAGTCGATTCGATTGGCGTTGTCACTTTTTATGAGAACAATGTCCCCGGGAGTTATCATCGAAGTTCTAGTCTTTTCCGGCCTCCTTATCAAAGATCCAAGATATTCGGACCTGAACCTCTTTCGAATGTCCTTCTGTAAAGCTAACCTGTATTTGACACGATGGTTGAGACTTTTATGATCTGCCGCATCACAGTCTGGAACACCAGAGTTTTTGATATCCTGAAGAAACATCGCAGGGGTAAGTGGAACAAATTCTGAGTCACATTCTTCGATGTAAGTCAAAGGGCGTGAGTTGATTACAGATTCACAATCACAAATAACTGTTGTCAACTCCTCAAATGCCAAACTTGCTCTTCCAAGTATTCTTCTCAAAAGACTTTTAAGAATACCAATTAGTCTCTCCCACCATCCACCCCACCATGGTGAAGAAGGGGGATTAAATTTCCACTTAATTAGACGAAGAGCATTGTCGCTACAAATGCGGCCCCAATCTAAACTTCTAAGCAAATTGGAAGCTCCGACAAAACTAGTGCCATTATCACAGTACATGGTTTCACATCGGCCTCTCCGAGCTATAAATCGCCGTAGAGCTAGCAAAAAGCTTTCGGTCGATAGCGATGAAACAAGCTCTAAGTGGACAGCTCTATATACGGCGCATGTAAAAATGCATACCCAAGCCTTCTTTCCATCTTTTAAAAATAAAGGTCCAGCCAGGTCAATTCCACAAATCTCGAACACGTTTGCCTGTCGTATTCGATCTTCAGGCAAAGGAGCAGATACAACATCACAACATTTAGAAGAAAATCTTTTGCAAACGACACATTTTGAGATAACAGAACGCACTGTTTTTCTTCCTCTCAAAATCCAAAAATGTTCTCTCAAAATATTAAGCAAAATTTGAGTTCCAGCATGATTATTTAAGATATGGTGAGAAAATATTAGTCTTTCGACAACTTTATGATTGGACGGGAGAACAGCTGGTTCCCTTAAATCTTCTGTATCCTGACGGAAAATTATTTTCGTCTTGAGCCGTATTATTCCATCGGCATCCTTATACGCACTCAAAGTTTTTAGTTTTGCATCGTGCTCATTCACAAAAGATTCCGACTGGACCAATTTTATCACTTGTTTCTCTGCTGCCCTGTATTCTTCAGCATCCAAACTTCCCTTTTTCCTTAGCTGAACATCGCATCTGCAGCTCTTTACAAATCTCAAAATCCATCCCACTAACTTCACAATGCTTTCATATTTTGAAAAGCGCTGATAAAACCAGCCTGCAGATGAATCTTGATTTACAGACACCAAAACTAATATTGAGCTTTTCCTTTTCTCTTTTAGTATCTCATCTTCATCAAACTCATATTCATTGCATGGTCCTTCGTCTTCAAATAAAGTAAGCCATTTTGGCCCCTCCCACCATCTAGTTTTCACTAAAATACTTGCTTTGCATCCTCGGGAGGGTAAATCAGCTGGATTTTCAAAGCCAGAAATATGACGCCAAGAAAAAACTTGGCTAATATTCCGTATTTCTTGGACTCTGTTATTCACGAAAATAGACCAATTTTCATCTTTAATGATCCAGGTAAGAACGGTAGTGGAATCACTCCAATAAAAACATCTAATATCCGTCCATCCAAGAGCATCCAACACAGATTTCGTTAATCTTGCTCCGACCAATGCAGCAAAAAGCTCTAATCTTGGAATTGTAGCAACTTTCAGAGGAGATATTCGTGATCTCGAGGCTAAAAAATGCACCTTTCCACATTCTCCCACTTGTACAAGATATGTAACTGCGGCATATGCATCTCTACTTGCGTCACAAAAGGTATGAATGGAGAAGTTCTTCATATTTTTTGGATTAACATTGATCCAGCGAGGAACGGTAACATTTTCCAATACTTTTAGTTCCCTAAACCATTGTAAAAATTCTTGTCGAAGGGATCCGGTGATTTCTTCGTCCCATTCCAACGATAATTTCCAGGTTTTTTGTAGCATAGTTTTAGGACAAAGCATTACAGGAGATACAAATCCAAATGGATCAAACACTTTGTGAGTAACCGATAATATTGTGCGTTTAGTAATGTTGTCGACATTTACTTCTTTCAACCAGCTGATATTTAGCGAAAAACAGTCTTCAATTTTATTCCATTGAAGGCCTAACAGATCTGTTTTGAAGGATCTTCCATCCTCTGTTAGTGAAGATTCCCAATCCTGCAGAATGAAACCACCTTTTTTTAATAACTAATTGGAAACACTTATCACTCGCTGCAAATCTAATTCACTGTGGACGCTGGTTACAAGATTGTCCACATAAAAACTCTTCAAAAGACAACTAGTTACAAAAGGATCAACATCAGTATTTTGCTCAAGATGATACTTCAATACAGCTCCTAGTAGAAAAGGACTGCTGCGAACGCCAAAAACTACTCTGGTATGCCGAAAAAACCTGTAGTCTTTGCAAGCCTTATTTGTCCACCATAGAAATCTCAAGAAGTCTCTGTCTTCTCTACAGAGGCTAATTTGCAAAAAGGCTTTCTTTATGTCTGCGATTACACCAATCTTCTTTTCTCGAAAACGCAGCAAAATATCAGGAATGAGCTCAATCAAGTTTGGACCACTATGTAAGGAGTCATTTAGTGACGGATGTCCTTTGAGTCGAGCAGATGCATCAAAAACCGGGCGAATAGGAGTTGTCTTACTAACTTTGATAACAGGTCTGTGAGGTAGATAATTAGCAGGCAAATCTTTCTCTTCAATTGGTACTTCTTCGATAATTCCTTCACGCAGACATTCGGAAAATATGCCCTCATAACTATCGTACAAATTTTCATGAAATAACTTCTTGGTTGTGGTGTCTAACCTTCTTTTAGCTTGCTCAAAATTATCAGGTAAAGGCACACAGTTATCTAACCAAGGCAAATGAACTTCATAGCGATTATCTTCATTGCACCTAACAGTTTGAAGAAAATTTTCAGTAGTCAAATCCTTTTGCTCTTTTTTAGACGGCTTTTCAATAGGATCCTTGATTCCAATAGAATCCAGTTTCCAGAAGTCCGAAATGTCAAACTCTTTAGCGAAAAGTGATGTCACTAACATGGCATTGCTTGTAGTAACTTTACTATCAGGAACTTTCCCTAACAGAGTCCACCCAAGCAAAGTTTCAATGGCTACTAATCCGCATGGTAAGACCCTACGCTGACCGATTAAAATCTTTCCAAAAAGATCAGCTCCTATAAGCACTTGTACAGGTTGTGGCTTTTCTCCCACATCACTTAATGTTATATCCCTTTCTTGAAGCTCTTTTAACCAAGGCCCGGAGTTCACAGGTGATACATCATTACAAATAGCTACCTGATCCAAAGCTTCAAAGTTGCATGCAAAATTGTTCTTAATATTTTTCAACCTAATTTTGTAACATGTATGTACAAATTCTTTAGATTTAATCCCACCAAACAGTGAATGTACCAGAGTTTCTTTCTTTACAGGAACGTATCCCATTTCTTCGGCAAGACTCTTTACAATATAAGACTTTTGCGAGCCGGTGTCCAGAACAATTCGCACTATTTTTTCTTTTTTATCTGATATAAGCTTGCACTTTAGAGTCTGTAAAAATACTTTAGGACCCACACTCAGGTTGGACATGTTGACCTCGTTGAAAACTTCAGCTTCTTCTCCGTCTTCTTGAAAGCATTTTTTCTTGACTCGTTTGTTTCGCACATCAAGGGAACATGTTTCTTCCCGCAAATTACACATCTAAAAAATGAACGACATTTTCGGACGGGGTGACCAGGAGCCAGACAGGCAAAACAATTTTTTTCCCTCAAAATCCTTCGTTTTTCATCTAAACTCATTTTTTGTGCAGAAAAACAGTCTGCACTGGGATGAGTTTTCTCGCAAAACGCACATGACTTTTTGGTTTTATGAGTATGTGGATTGGTAAAAAGACCGGAGGCGGTGGGTGTTTTATTTTGTTTTACTCTTGGTTCAAATTTCTTATTTCTAAACCCAATATTGTCTTTATTTTTGTTTAAACCGAAACCTTGCATCGCCAAACAAATCCTTTCTTCTGATTCTACTTCAGATTTTAAGAATTTTAGTAAGCTACTAAGCCTTTCTTGTGGTTCGCCACTATGATGGAAATCAGGACCTCTTTGTCTTTGCCATGCTCTTAGTATATCTTCCGGTAAGAATGACTCAACCAAAGGATGAAGTAGAGCAGCGCTTTTATCCGTTGTTACGCCAAGTGTCTCTAATGCCCTAATCTGAGACTCCAAATGGTCATACAGCGTACATAAATTAACAGTCGAACTTTGCGAAGCATTTTGTAAAATCAATTTTAAAAGCTCGCGGACATAGAATTCTATAAGTAAATCAGTTCGACCAAAACGCGATTTTTAAAGATTCAACAGCTTTGGCGTAGTTGGCGCCGGTGGGTGGAAAACTTTCCACTACCTCCCGAGCACGCGAGCCGCTAACGGTTGCTTGCACTAAATACTGAAATTTATTTTCTGGTGCTATATCAACATCATTATGAACATGTTCGAACTGGCTCCAAAAAGGTAACCAGTCCTTTAAATCTCCCGAAAAATGGCGTAATTCTAACTTAGGTAAGTGAAATTTCTTTTTTACACTACCTGACTCTGGCGTTTGATCATCTAGAGTATGTAAAACTGTCCAGGAGTTTAATTTTGCCAAATCCAACTCATGTTGTCTTTGTCGTTCTCTTTCTTCTTCTTGGCGCTTTCTCTCTTCTTCTTGGCTCTTTCTCTCTTCTTCTTGGCGTTTTATCTGCCTTTCAGAAACAGTTGTAGCTAGTACGGTTGAAACAAAGTCCGGATCATTTTTATATTCTTTACTGTTTAAAATTACATCTTTCAGTGTAGATATGGTAACCTTCAACGGTAAGTCCTCATTGATCTCTTGACACAAATAAATTAGGTCTTCTTTCTTGAAGCCTTTAACAGATGTAAACATATTGACACTTAATAGTCCTGTCACCGGACGCCAGATATCGTAAAAATAAAAAGTTTCTTGTATTGAAAATTAATACTCCGAACTATTAATACTGCCAAATCTCATTTATTTCGCAAATTAACATGCCAACTAGAGTCCAAGACTCGCCTAGTTATAAATAATTTTTTCATGGAATACTGTTAATAAAACAAAACAGAACGAGCACTTCCTTGTTGCCACAGCGTACAAAATAATATACTTTTTCAATATCGTTCAGTTCACGGTGACAAAAAATTAAACAATGATAAATAAATTCACGTGAACAAAATAATAAATTTAAATAATTGTTTTGCTTTTAACATAATAAACTGAAATTTATAAAGTGGATCTCACAGTGATTGTATCTTAATAAAGACAAATCTCTGCTGAAATATCTGCATCCAGAAGATATATTTGTTCTTTTTTAAAGCTTGTGTAGTTAGAGTTGTACTTATTTTTTTCGGTTGGGAAATTAAAACATATTTAGCCATTATAATCCTTCCATTTACACAAACCATGGTTTCCAAAAAAACTGTGCTGAAATAAGAACATGAAAAATCAGTTTATATATATATATATGTAAAATAAGTCTCTCATTTTTCTCTCCTTTCCTATTTTAAGGAGCCTTAGATTGTGCCTACATTGATATATTTTGTATTACCAGTACTTCTTACCAGTACATTAACATTCCAAACTAACCTTTTTTTTTCAAACTATGACAAGATTTAGTTATTTATATTATAATAAAGTAACTCTAATTTATTTTTGTTTAAGTAAGTAATCAAAAAAGCTCAGTGAAGGTATCTTATGTAAATATGTACAAAAGTTCTCTAAAATTACCCTAACAATTATACATACTAATTTTAAAATTCTTACGAGATTTAAGAAAAGATATTATTTTTTCAATTTGAAATGAATGTGTCCTCAGAGAGTGCAAAATAGGGGAAAACTAAGCTTCGAATTGTTGCCAGTCATAAAATATAATTATTTGTTGATTTATTTAGTAATTAATAATAGTGATTGTATATTAATAAAGAAAAAATTTCAGCTGAAATATCTGCTCTCAGAACACATGTTTGTTCTTTTTTTTAATGCTTGTATAATTAAAGTTTTGCTTATTTTTTCCCTTGGAATGATTTTTTATAGACCTTTCAATATAAAAATAGTAGTTTAAGAAGCTTAATATTGATACAAAATTAATATTATATTTATATAAATTATAATTATCACACTTTTACAAAAGTAATTTTCTTTAATAAATTGGATTATTTTGGATATGAAGCACTTATAATTTTTATTCTTAAGTTCTAGAGAAACTGGTTTTGAAAGACTATTACATAGACCTCGAAATTTACCAACTATTGGTAGTGCATCACCAAGAATGCTGCGAAGAAATGTAGAAGAAAGCAGAAGATTGCTGGATGATTGTTAAATAATTATTGTGATAAACAGAATTTTCTGTGGTAAGTAATGTTTCAGTGCTTATGAAGCTAATCTATTTTTGTGTTATAACATTAAATTTTTTTAGTATAAAATATTCCAAAATTTTAACTTATTTCTTAACTCAAGAATTGTGTCTTTGTAAGAATATAATTTTTTTAAACCAGAAAAAATTTTACAAATTACTCCTTTTCCTCCTTTCTCCATGTGGTTTTAAAAAAATAATAATATTCAGCTGTAGTTATTTATGTGTTGTAAATGGAAATTAAAGCTCTAATTATTGTTTTGCTATGTTTTAATACTCTTATGGGCTGAAGGTACAGCTTAATTCTCCAAGATACAAGTTGATTCACTAGAAAAAGTAGTATTATATATACTAATAAGTTAGCCTTTTAGGGATTTATGCATAAGGAGTGAATTAAGTGAAGGGTGCCAACTCGGCATCACACTGACTTGAAAAATAAATCCACAGCCAGCTTAACTCATTTTGGGGCTCCAAACATTTTCTTCTTCTCAACCCCCACCCTCGAACCACAAGGAATATAGCATACAAAATATAAAAATTTAATTGAACTATCTTGCTTACAAATATTTTCAAAATAGCAGTTTGACCAGGCTGTTCAAAAAACCTTGTTGTAACAATTTGTATCATTTTTCTATTGGATGTTCTGGTCCTGATTGAAATGACTATCAATTTCTATTCGTGAGTGGGTGAAAATTATCTGACAAAAAATTAAAAGTGAAACTATCATAAAGTCTTTTTAAAAATGTGTGCAATTAGCAATGTACTAGAAGAAAGTCAAAATGACATAGTATAAAAATAACTGTGTACATGATTTTAACAACAGGGATTTTCTATGATGAATTAACACGGATATATTTGCTAGGGTTGTTTTTTTTATGCAACAGCTATTTTTTTATCTAAAGGTGCTATCATTAAAATAAGTACTTTGATCCTTTCCTGCCTAATCCAAATACAAGGGGTGATCAAATGAAAAGGTACGAAACGACACGGTGGGTACAAATGTAGACTTTATTCAAAATATACACCATAGGCCTGAGCACAACGATCCCACTGATGAACAAGCCGCAGGATTCCTTGTTCCCAGAATTCCTGTGGCTGTGAAGAGACCCAGTCCTTCACAGTGTCCTTGAGTGCGTCTTCCGAGTTGAAGCGCTTCCCTTTCAGGTGTTTCTTCAGTGGACCAAACACATGGAAATTGCAGGGCGACATGCCCGGAATGTAGGGGGGATGGTCCAACGTCTCCCCTTTGAACTTGTCCAGTTCCATTTGTGAGACTCTGGAGACATGTGGACGCGCGTTATCATGGAGCAGAACCACACCCTCTGTGAGCAGCCCCGGTCTTTTGTTCTTGATGGACCTGCGTAGGCGTCGGAATGTCTCACAGTACACATCGGAGTTAATGCTTTTTCTGTGCTCGCATCATTTGGACGCCGCTTTTTATAAGAGCCTTTGCTCTCTCCTGCGCATGCGGGCACCCGCGCATGATCCGATCCCAGTCAGAGTCTCCAATGGCATCCCGAGATGTCTCGCTACATTCTCCCTTGGCGGAATATGCAAATATTTAACTGTTTCATTTTTATGTCATTTCGTACCTTTTCATTTGATCACCCCTTGTACTTTTTATTAGTTTTAACCGGATAAATCATTATGCATCTCCTGTGCCAGTACATTTTATAAACCAGGAAATATAGTATTAAGTCTATAGTCTTATAAAATTAGAAATGTAATCGGGTATTTTACATTCCTGCATATAACTGTTATTCAAATGCTTTGAATAATGCAGGAATATAAAATAGCAAAGTGAAATAAATCAGAATTTAAAAAATTTTAATTTATATTTTTTAAATATAAATTTGTGTAACTTTTCATTGACATTTCCCATTGTAAATTATATTTGTTTTTTATCTTCTAGATAATTTTCTTCATCCCACCTTGTGGATAAATGGTTGTTAATACTGTAAAGGAGAGAAAATCGGGTCATCTTCATGTCCTCATATTATTCGAACTTCTTACAAGTGTAAGAGATACCTGGTTATTTTCACTAGTCTTGTGACTTAATGTTTTTAGTTTCTGAGAATTATTTACTTGGTTTGAGTTTATTTGTTTTATTTTAAACTGAATGCTGTATTATTTTTCTTTAGACAATTATGAACTGCCTCAACAAAATTATTGTTGACTGCCATTCATAAGTTGAACTGGAGTTTATTTGTTTTTAAATCATTACATGTAATTTTGACTTAAGTACTTGCATAGATTTATTTTTAAAAAGCATAATGTATCTTATCTACTTAAAATTAAAGATCCACTTTAATCATCTTTTTATTTCCAATTTTCTTACATAAATTGGGAATAAAGTAATGTTTGTGTCCTAAAATATATATATTTCAAAACCTTGAGCTGTTCCAAAGAATAATAGAAACCAAAATGTTCCTAAAAGTTTTGGTAAATTTATTATTCTTTTTAAAAATAAGTTTCTTCAAAGTACCAATAAATTTTTGAAAAAAATCGTTTCCAAGATGTATAGCTGCTAATTATAATACATAATGTCAGAAGTGAATACAAGTTTTGAGTTAGTGAAACAAATTTTGGAACTTGAATATTATATTAATAATTTGTATACATCAGAATTCTGATAGAGATTGAAACATTCCTTTTTATTTAGGCATTTATTTAAATTAATCTATAATTACATTAAGTTAGTAATTAATGCATTTAATATGAGTGTATAAAAATTTCCCAAAAATATATATTAACTGGTAAATTATTTTAAACTTTGTTAAACATTAATGATTTTTTTTAAGTATCAAATGAAAAATACAATTAACTTTTTTAACATTCAAATTCTATAATTCATTTTGTTATTTTTTGAAGAACTATATGCAAGCTGTTTATTAGTGGCAATGCATTAAATTAGTTATAATGTGTGCCCTAAATTCCTTTTAATACATAGTTTTGTTTAACTTCATTATTACTTCCAGAAGCTGTACTCTGATTTGATTTTATATTTCTTGTATATAAATTGTAGAAGTCTTTTGCTTTGTTTTTAATTATATTATTTAAATCAGGGTTTTTTTCTTAAGTTTTTATAAAATTCATTGTATTACTATCTTATAATTACAACATTTTGAATGTAATCACTTACATCATAAGTGTGTTTGTAAAAAAAAAATTCTAATCTAGATGTTTTAAATTATAGCTTCCATTACTTAATGTTTTGTTGAACTTATTTTAAAAGAATTTTTTAAAAAGATGTTTTTTTTTTTTCATATTAAATTTATTAAAATGAAACCACATTTTAAATATTTCTCATTCATTTTAGTTCATTGAATATTTTGTTTTTGTTTGCTGTTTTCATTGTGTGAATTGTTTCAAGAAAAATTGGTTGATGCTGTATTTTATTTGTTGTATTATAATTAATGAGTGATTAATTCAGTTTATTTGTGATACATGAAAGTTTTAAGCTAAGTAAATAAGCTTTCAACAAAGATTTCTGTTAATAATTTATGGTAGTTAAAATCTTTCTCTTCAGAACTGGAAAACTTTTATAGAAATCTAGAATATTAAATTTTGATAAATATTGATGATTCTCTGTTTTTGGTTAAAATCTTGTATAAAGTTCTTTATTATAATTATACATATTTATTTAAATTATGATCATTAATACTCTAGTTTTTCATTTGAACAAAATTGAATTGCATTTATTTGTGAATAACAAATGTACTTTTGATTTTAAACTTGTAATTATTTTTTGTATGTCAATTTGTAATTTTTTGATTTAAAAAAATTACTAATGCAGCTGGTAAAAAATCATTCCAATTTTACATCTCATCATGTTGATGTAGAATAATGAACTGTTATAATGTATAATAAACTGTTTTAATGAATAGCTGCTTCTTTATTTTATGTACAATCATTTGGTTTTGGAGTTTTGTTTGCAGAACATGCATAATCAATTTATATTCTCTATTCTGACTAGAAATCTCCCACTAAACATTGTATTGCATTTATTAGGGAAAATACCTTATATTTGTATTGCACAATTTTGCATGAATGTGTTATTGAATTTTTTTTAATGTATCTTTTTTATGCCCCCATTGAAGTAAAAAAATTTACAAAACATTTTGCATCATATACAATAATACCCTGAACTTATGCAATAGATAGGACTGAATGATAACCGCCTAAGTCAGGGTGTAATTTTGACTATAAATACATATAAATTCTTAGTTAGGGCCAGATATGAAGGAAAATAATTTTGGAATAATATTGGGGGGAAAAGTTTTCATAAAATCTTAGATAACTTCGGTTTGCAATTTTGTATTTGTGTTATTTTGATGTAAAAGGTTTCATAAAATCTAACAAAGTAGTCAAAGATTTTTTTCTTGAGCAAAATTTCCTCATAGCATGATAATAATTTTTTATTCTTAGCTTTGTTGAAGAAATACACTCTTCATTGGAGTCTATATTTTCTGAAATTTGTAACCCTTTTCTAATAAACTTGGGCCTTCTGTCAAATTCCCAACTGTCATTTGATCTTCTGGTTGAACTGGGTCTAAAGACTTCAAGTTCTTCAATGTCTTGCTCTTCCTGATGTATTGCTATAATCATCAAATGTCAGCTTCTGATTGTGGGAATCCAAGCAGTTCTTCAATTACATTACCAATTTCATCAGGCTCTAGCACCGATTTTGTCTTGAGTTTCAGAGATGGGGGGGGGGCGAATTGACGAGATTTGAAAATCGCATAAGTCGAGGTATTGTATTACTTTCTCAAGACTGAACTTGAAACTATTACAATTTATTTTAGAAACTTAAAAATACATCTTTGATTAAATTGGTCAAAACAGTACCCAAGTGCTTGATGCATTTCCATCATATTCAGATCTTCAGTCAATGTTGAGAAGAGTTCATGTGCTCAGTTGAGCTTTGAAAAGGGCTTCCCATTGAGGGTAGTGCAAATAGCCCCAGTGATTGCATGACATAAAGCAAATTTCTCGTATTGATTAAGCATCGTGAATTATATTTGTTAATACATTCTGAACTTTAAAAGTTCAGGCATGTAAAATAAATCTATTCAAATTAAATGCACTGGTGCATCTGTAGCCTGGTAGTGATTGTCACTTTAAATTCAGTGGCATATGATTGGCTCACAACTGCAAGTTTAAGCAATCGAGCAAAATGCTAGGGCTGCATGGCATTAAAGAGAGGGCAAAATATGATGCTACTCTAGCTTTCAGCATTTTTCTTTGGCTGTTTAAAGAAAATCATCTCATTTCTTATCTTATTGGTGCATGTGTAATAATGGGATTATTCGGGGCTGTCTAATTTTGTAATGTAATGCATTCTTATGCCTTAATAATTTACTGCGAATATTTAAAATTTTTAAACATGTTATTTTTTTTGCTTAAAAGTAAATAATGTTCACAAATTTAATTTTGTAGTTGAAGTTTTGCTTGTTTTAGCGAAGTTTAAAACTGAAGTTGATTATAAATAAAGAAATAATAATGCAAATTATATTGTGTATATATATATTGCATGTTTTATCATCTTTTAACTACAGGAAAGGTTCCTTGATTAAGAATTAGGTTCTTTTAGAGTAAGACAAAATTATCTTTGTAATTACAATACACTTCTAACAGGAAACAATACAAATGTATTTCCATCTGCTATAAATCCACAATAACATGATTTCAAAAATCATAAGTTTTGAATACAGCAATTCAAATCAGTAATCACAGTTTGAGTAATTATGATGCACATGTTGTGCTTTAAAATAATCTTGAGCTCATGTTTTGTCCTTTTCTTGGCTTTTTTCATAACAAATGAACTTAACAAATCATTAACAATTTTAATTTGGCTAGTAGACTGAAATCTAGGTAAATATTTCCTAGCAAATTTGACTATTCTGGAGAGTGTCGATTTCATGATTAAATTTAATTCTTGTAAAAATGCATATTGAAAATTTGCAGAGGGTAAAGCAACTGATGACTCCGATTGTGTTTGGATAATTAGATTTATTAAGGGGTCCGGCACATGAATTTTTGAAAATGTATCGATTTTCACTTTTTTTATATTTTTAAAAGTTAAAATATTTCTGCTTAAAATGATAAATGACATAAGGAAGCACGATATAATTAGAAGTATTTTTATTTATTTTTTAAACGAAGCTATTCCTTGATGCACATCGAATGAGCTCTGCTAGGATCACCTGTAAGGATACTGCATAAGTTTCTGATGAGCTCAAATACATATGATGTTCAAGTGGAAAATTTATAGTGTATTGGGCATATCCAAATGTGTATGGGTACACGTCTTTTGGATTTTAACAGAGAAAAAAGAAAGTAATGGAAAAAGTCTAAGTGGTCGTAACTGACTCACCAATATTTTACCTACACAGTATGAAAAATGCTCTTTGGATTGTTTATTTTCATATTCTGTTTTCAAACGACAGCCCTGAACATGGACTGTTGTCCTGAGGGTAAATATTTATGGTGCTAGTTTCAAAAGGCAAAAGCTGAATGTAACAAAAGGCACCATGATCATAAACACATACATGCGTGCTATATACCATAATAAATTAAATGAAGTCAATTTTTAGTGATCCTATGTTATTATGAAAATTTTTACATGGAAAGACTCGAAGCCCAAATGAGTCAGTTAGTAACTCTATATGGTCAGTAATTCCAAAATTTACCTTTGTGTAGTTAAAAACTCTAAAATTAGGGGTAAATATGGCTACTGAGAATATCAATATGAGTTATGTAACAAAATTAATGATCTTAAAACATTGTAATACTGAACCAAGTGCATCATGCTTCAAAAAATTTGATACATGTAGGATTCGTGTAGCTCAACTAAAGCATCTTGAAATTTAAAAAAAGGCTAAATTGTTAAAAATAATGGGGGGGGGAAGAAAGAAGAGTCTTTTGCAGGAGCAGTGGGTAAAGAAAATGCTTCATGTGCTTCTGGAAAGTACTAAAAAAAGTAAATGCTCAAAAATTAGAAATTTTTACTTTAAAGCCTGTTTTCTCAAAATGTAATATTTTTCACTTTGTGTACCTTTTTTTCTAAAACTACTTATTATATAATCCTCAAATTTTCAGTGAGCATACTTTTAACATGTTTACATATTTTAATGGAGGGAATTAGATATATCTAACAAACCTTTTTTTAGATAAGGCTTTTTTAAACTAAATTTTAGAGTAAAAAATTGGACACTTTAAAAAAAATTCATAATTACTTTAATTTTTAACAAAAAGATCAAACCCTTCGTTAAAGTTTTATTTATAGTATACACAACCTACTGTAAAAATTTTATCCATTAGAAGTAAAATTCTGAGAAAAAGGTACATAAACTTATGCAATTTAACATGGGCTCCTATGGACGTGCCGACCCCCTTAATAGACGAACAAATGAATCAGGTTTATAATGGACTAACAAATAAATACACGAAGACAAATTAACACAATATACACAAAGAAATATTATAACAGATCCATTTACTGTAGTTTGGAAACACACTCGTTATAAACAAGCTTTACAGTGTTCCACAAACGGCTCTCTAGAACAGTTCCACTAGCAAGAATTGAAGCAGCAGATAAAACCTGTCTTATCGCAGACAACACGCAAGCAGATCCTGAACTCGAGTGACTCACTTCTGAACTTTTCTAAACCACACGAAATTTCCGAAGAATCAATTTCAGAGACTTTTCGAGGGTTCCTTGGTGCTATAATTTGTCGTTGATCTGGTAACACTACTCACATCTTCTAGGGTTGCCATAATCTCGTTCAAGTTCATGCTGGGAAGTGAACTTTCCCTGTAAAACCCAGTTTTCCACTAGGAGAGCAACGCTGCATGGAAAACAACACACACTTGGTTTCAATACCACTATCCGAGAAAATAACAGCGTATCAAGCAACGACGAAACCAATAAATCTTTTACATTCGTTTTAATTCCAATAGACCACGTGGTATATTCTTGAGTTCTAGCTGAGTTTCTTCTTGAGTGCACTCAGACCACATGCACTATATATTCTCAACAACCGCTTCGCATAAGGCAAATTAAATGCGTAGTTGCTATTAAACGTTTGATTACTCTATTGCAAGATGGATTTTATAAACTCTATTGTTTCGTAGCTTAGATATTGGTTAGCCGTTGGGGATACTTAATGGCAAGACAATGAATTGCGCTTTTGACATGTATAAATGATAAGGAATATAAAGATTATTATGTAAATAACATCCATCTAAATGAGTTACTCCATAAGGCGTGGGTCCGGCCTTCTCGAGTCGGCCTCAATAAGATCACGATCCAAATAATTCTAATCGTCAAATATTATTCTTGGACCTATTCTCCGAAACACTGGGAATTTCGAACTATATGCCAACTGGCAACAGTGGCAAGGTTGCATTATTATGTCATATCCGTCATCCGTACCTAGGCATATATACCTACCATTATGCACTAACATTAATAATTTAGTTTAAAGGAGGCATTCGGTTTGTGATGTTGTGAATCACATACAATTATTTGTTACGAGTTACCGTTTATACCAATATTTGACAACGTATGCTACATATTGTCTTCTTAAAAGGGTCTCAGGTTGGGTCTACTTTTTCATAGGGACACTTTTTCTCGTTAAAATATTTTTTTAATAATTTGTTTCACTCATTATTGGAGGTGTTCGTTAAGCTAGAATCAACTGCGTGTGTGTGTGTGTGTACTTTGGAATTCCATCTACAGTAATTGTGTGCTGAAGTACCACGGTCATGGTAAACGTAAAAATCAAGCTGCGCATAAATTTGAAATTCCTTGTGAAATTTTAAAAAAAATTCCTTAATGTTTTAAATTGTTAAAGGAGGTTGATGATTGCATGTCACATAGTCAAATATTTGATTGACACAAATGAATTCCGAAGATCGGGAAGTTTCTGAAGATGATGAACGTTCTTGTCGATGTGTGACATCAAGAACAGGTGATGGTCATCATTTTTGTTTAATATTAATGGCATCATCATGATTGATTAGGTATCTCGAGGCCAAAAGAAGAAATAGCAGTACTGCATTGAGGTTTTGAGAAATTTTAGAGAAAGAGTGAAGAAGAAAAGGCGAGATCTGAAGAGCAACAACACGTGGATGTGCACCAAGACAACGCCTCGGTACATATTGTGCTCTCTGTAAAACAGTACTTGGCGGACAAACACATTGCTGTGCTCGATCATCCACCGTACTCACTAGATCTCGCACCATCCGACTTTTATCTGTTTCTTTAAGTGAAAAATGCATTGATGGGATTACATTTTCAGTCTGTAGGAGAGGTGAATGTAAAAACGGTACACTTACCTCAGATGGTGGCATCTAATGAGCCTCAGCACTGCTTTGAACGGTGGGAAAACTCATATACAGCTGTGTATTGATAGGGAAGGGTATTCAAGGGTATTTGTATATTGTTTCAAATAAAGCTGATTTTTTTAAGACTAGTCCAGTTATTTAATTGTCACTGTAGTATATATATACCAGCCGCTAACCACCAGCTTCGCTGGCTATTTTACAATATACTATATATCGTTCTTGTGTGTTTTATGCACTGGCGTAGCTGGTCCTGAGTGTAAACAAATTCCTTGGGGGCTCTTTTGGTGGCCCCTAAACATTTTAGGATTATTTGCTTGCACATGTTGAAGCCCCTTTAGCTTGGGAGTTCCGTATCATTGATACGGCGGTAGTATAACTTTGCACTTTGCTAATATAACTTGCTAACTTTGCACTTTGAAATAAGAACTAAAAGAAAAATTCTGTACCAATGAAAGAATTTGTGTACACGACCGGTGTAGCAAAAAAATGAAAAACCCAGACTCGTAAAATTTTATACTCTGAAATTATGAACCATAATAATTTGTACCTCAAAAAGTTTTTTTTTTAAATTTCTTTAAAAATTTTTAAGTACTATTTTGAGGCAATTTTCCATAGCTCAAGTGCTATGACACTTTACTACGTCACAATTATCTCAGAATCATTAAGCTATCCCTCATACAGTTTTTAAGTAATCTTTACATGTATTTTCCCTATCACATTACATTTATTTAAGATTATATTTTTTCATTTATTTGTTCTTTGTGACAAATTATAATCGTTTCTTGAATGAATTTATTATTTAAAGAGGTATCTTTGGATAATTGCATTTTTAGATTTATCATAACAGTTTGAGAACTTATAGTTCTACTTTTGCATTTATGATGTAATTTGATTGAAACTATAGAACTTTTTTTATCTTTTTCAAATATCTAAGATAAATTTTAGTTTGATTCATTTCTTTTAGAAAGTTTTTGTTATTTTTTAAGACTTAAATTAATGTTCATGTCTTTTAATTCCACTTTCCCAGCATATGCTTTCATTCTGTTTATGATAGTTTGATCAAAGCTGAGCCTGCTTTATTTTTTTTTCGGGTATTTTTTCTTCTTTTTTTTACTTAATTAACGTGAATGCTGTAATTTCATTTTGAGTTTATTTTTAAACTAAATCGGCTTGATTTTTTTCCCGATAATTTTTAACTTTAAGTCTCTAACCTATATTACATAAAAGTATGATATTCAACAAAAAAACTGATGTGTAAACATATAGTTTCAACAAAAAAAAAAAGATAGATTTAAATTGGATTACTAAACTTCTAAATATTAATTACAGTAATTAATAAAAGTAAAAAATAAATATATATTTGTATTTTTTAAAAAATTAAGTTTAATTCGTTACGTGTTTTTATTGTTACAACACCATTGTAGTCCATCTAATTTAGTAATTTTAACAAAGCAAGCAACAATACACATCTACTGTTTCAATCAATATAAAATCACAACAAATACCACAGCTGTTTCATTCATATTGTTATCTTGAAAAGTTGTTCATTTTAATGTCTGAGCGAGCAAAGTGAAGTTGTTATTTGATCACTGCGTTACATTTTTTGAAAATATAAGTTTTTGATTAATAAATAATAGACAATGGCGGAATCGTTGTTTGGCGCGTTTTCTGTCATGCTTCTCTGGATCATCAATATGTTCCAAGTGATTTATTTCTGTGACATGTCTTACATGATTTATTCTGTTGGATATATTTTTTTTCTGGAACACTGCAAAAAGGCAGCTCCAAAGTACGCGCTTTTGATATGTAAGTCATTAACAATGGCAGAATCATTGTTTGATGCATTTTCTGTCTTCATTCTCTGGATCATCAATGTTTTGCAAGTTATATATTACTGCGACATCTCTTACATGTTTTACTCCGTTGGATGTATTCTTTTTCTGGAACATTGCAAAATGTGATTTCCTAAGCAGAAAAAAGAATGGTAGCACAGGAATAACACTTGATTGCATTGTTCAGCCTTCTAAAACTGTAGCCTGTGATTGCCAACGATGACATTGAAGACTTCAACCATGCCATAGAAAATGATTAACTTGAGAAGAATCATTTTGACCGCACTTTGATCAACTTTTAAATTTGCCTGCTGATATCAAGTACTAAGATGATCCATTCATAGAAAATAATTTACTCTAAAATTGATGAATACTCAGAAGAACTTGGTAACCTTTTGAATACAGTGCAAACAACTTTGGAACATCAAAAAAATTCAAGAATTTTCAACGAACCGTCAAAATTTTTCAGATTGCTTCAGCAATGACAAAAAACAATTCATATCACTCATAACAGCTTTAGTTTCAAGAATAGGATCTTAAGAATTTCAATGTTAATGAAATTATAGAGATAGTGACTCAATGAAAGAGATAGTGACTCAATGAAAGAGATAGTGACTCAATGAAAGAGATAGTGACTCAATATAAGAGATAGTGACTCAATAAAAGAGAATGTGACTCTTAATAAAGGAGATAGTGACTCTCAATAAAAGAGAAAGTGACTCTTAATCAAAGAGATAATGACTCAATCAGAGATAGTGACTCAATCAAAGAGATAGTGACTCTTTATTTGATTGTTTGTCAATAGCTTCACCTCAATAGATTCAAAAAATATTGTGAAAAATTTTGGCTTTCAATAAAATAGTTTATCACATTTGTCAGTATCTGTTTTACATCTTTTTAGAAAATGAATAACTTTATTTTTAGTACAATAATTTTCAGTAGATTTATAGAGAAATATAAATTAATATAATAAAATCATAGTTCAGGTTCTTGATTCGTACACGGGTGAAATAAAATAAAAATAAGTCAGATTTTTAAAGCACTTTAAAGCTGAAAAAAATTGATACACGATTTTACTAAGTAAAAGCCATTTATAAGATGATAATTGCTATTCTACAAAAAAATATTACTATAAGACGCGTCAAGGAAAAGTTAAATATCATCCAGGGCAGTAAGAATAATATGTTTGATAGGATGTTTAAGATTGGAGTAAAATAAATAAGCTGAATTTATTTAAAAAAATTTACATAATTTCATTTAATAAATTAGATATAGAAATCTTTTGATATAAAAAATAGAATTTAATCTGCAAAAAAATAATTTTCACTTTTTTTGTTTAATTATATTTTGGAAACACTAATTGTGAGAATAGTACAGAATTTGAAACAAAGTTTCTTTTAGGAAAATTAGTATCTATTCTTAATTCACAACAATTAGTTGTATACTTGTTTATAAAGTTTAAGTATAATTTTTTACCAAATTTTTTAAAGTAATGAATGCATCATTTTTGGTAAAAAATACAGTTAAATTCTAAATAATTCCGGGTATAAGCAAACAATTATTTAATTTCTTGTATTATGTCCGATTTCTAACAGTTGGTAGTATCCTATGGTACCAACTGCAGCTCGAATTTCTGCCACAGATGCAGTACGATGCACCACAGCCGTTCGCCGAATAAGGCGGTCTTCCCTCTCAGTAGTGCCACATAGCCACCCGTAAACCAGTTTTCTTGAAGCAGTACTATTCCTTGACCACTGCTCCCAGCTATCATGTACAGTGGATACATTCCGGCCAAGTATTTCTGTAATATCGTGGAAAGAAAATCCACCTTCTCGTAGCCCTATTACACGACCTGGTTCAAACTCGGTTAGCTGTTGATAATGGCTTCTTCGTCTTCTTAGGCATTCATGGCTAACATCAACTAAATTCGTCAAATTTCAGAGACAAATAAGGCTCACGATCTTTACAGGACGCATTTAAAGCTACTCTGATTTTCAAGTTTTGAGTGACCCTACTAGCGCCGCATATATGCGCCAGGCGCGAATTTGAATCGATGTCATCTTTCAGATGTATAAACACGCCTACCAAATTTTGTTTATCTAGCCTAAGTCTTCCTTGGTGTTAGGATTTTTTTCCGTCAGTGTACGTAGTTACTTAAAGTTTTATAAATTAGAATATAGTTTCTCAAATAAATAAATGTAAAATTCTATTACATGCAGATTTAAATTAGAGTTTTAGGTGTTAAAGTGCATAAAAATCAATTAATTTCATGCAGATGATCAAGTTTGTACATTGAAAATACAATAATTGTATGGACTGTAGGAAAACAATTATTTATTGGTGAAATAATATTTAGAATAAGACTTTTTCTATTTTTTATTAACTTAAATAACAGTATTGATATTAAATTCGGCATTTAATATGTTTTTATGGAGAAGGAATTATAATAATATAGTTGCTTGAATTGTTCTATTGAAGTTGGTATAAACAAGTTGTAGAAGAAAATATGAAATAGAACAAATTTAATAAACTCAACTAGAATCTCATGGATTTTTTAATTCCATTCTCGAATAAGTTCTTTATAAACCAAATGATTTATTTCAAAATGAAATAAATATTGAATAATATCGCAAATAAACGTGAGCAGACGATAAATTAAAAAAATTAAATTGAGAGGTTTGGTCAAAAGCACTGTGTCTGCGTTCACCATATGGTGTCTTCAGGTCTAGAAATTTAAGACCATGAGTTCTGCTTCTTTTTGAAAGTGGTTAAAAGTCAGGCATGAACAAGTTTTTTCGGCATTTTATTTCAAGTAAGCAAAGAGTGTACCACTGGAAGTATTGTAATTAAATCGATAACGAAAATCTTGTCCATTCAGCACCAGCGAAAGGAATATGGAAATAAATTATGATTTGCTTGTAGCATTAACGTTATATAAAAAAAAGTCATATCTAAACCTTGGGTACAGCAAAATTTCTTTACCGCATACGATTAGTTTTTCTTCTTTCACTTCTAAACTATGACTAGGGAAGAGCAAGAGGGGTTTCTCACCGATTTTGACAAATGAGGCATCATTGGACCATGATCACATATCATTCTAATAAATTCTAACGATTATTAATTCTAATAATTTTTTTTTAATTCTGTTTCATTATTATTATTTTCTGAAAGTTTTCATGTTCGGACACCATTATGAATTTTTTTTAAATGTTTTACGTTAGACTTAAGTATCTGAAAATTTATATCTTGGGTGAAAACAACGGCAACTACAATGTCTTGTTTACTTTTTTCAAAAGAAAATGTAAATTTTAAAGGGATAATAGCTTTTGTTGATCCATATCCCACAAAACCTGTAAATTTTAACAGCTTTCTGCAAAATTTTCAGTGCATTTTAATAACAAAGCAGAGAAGGAATTGTTACGTTAAACTAGGTTGTGACAGTTTATTTAAACTTAAACGATGTCTAATTGGTACAAATTACCGATTATAATTTTTAAAAAACTGCCAATAAATACCATTAAAGATATTTTTTTTAATTAAGAGAACTAATTTGATATCGGTACTCAACTCATTCATGTGTGATTTTAAAAAACATCAAATAGATTTTTGCCGACTGGCTCTAATCTTAAAGCTTTGTATTTTTATCGATACAATTTGCAAAATTTTAATACTATTTGGCGATAACATCCGCAGTATACTAATATCAGTTCCAATTTAAGCAGTTGAAAAGCGTGTTTTGCAGGAAACAATATTTATTGATACTAACGTATTAGCGTAAATTTTTACCACACGCGAGTCTCGCCATGATATTATAATAAAAGAAAACAACAGAATAGGGTTACAAAAGATTCGAGGCTGAATACATGAAAATGTAAACTATTACGCTACTTGTGAGCTTGATATTGCTGCGTGATTCACGTGGTGAAAATTCAGATATTGTGAAGTCTTAATAAACTACTGTTTGTAAAAAATACAACATCATAAAGGAATCATCAGAAATAAATGAAATTTAATCGCTCAAACGGCTTGTATTATTATAGTACAAATAAATGACGAAATTTTCAAAGCAAAAAAAACAATATTAAGTTTCCGAAATCAGTATTTGGTGTAGCCACCACGCGCTGCAATACAACGTAGCATGGAGTCAAACAGATTTTGAATGTCTGCTTGTGGAAGAGAATTCCACATTGCTTGTATGCGCATCAAAAGTTCGTCTTTTGAAGCTGCAGGACGCGGATAGTGAGACAGACGCCGACCAACCAAATCCCACACGTGCTCAATAGGCGACATATTCGGCAAATAATCAGGCCAAGGAAGAAGTTGCATTTGTTGGGCTGAACAGAAGTCTCGAACAGTCTTTGCAACATGTATGCGTGCATAATCCTGCTGAAAGATAGTTCCAGGGATGCCTTGAAGGAAGGGAACGACTTCGGGCTGTAGCACTTCACGGACGTACCTGTTGCTATTGAGATCACCCTCAATTCGTAGCAAATTGGATCGTCCATGATACAAAATCGCACCCCAAACCATAACTCTGGGTGTTAGGTCACTATGTCGTCCGATAACGCACTTTGGAAGGCAGCGTTCACCGGTATTGCGTCTGACACGAATACGGCCATCATAGTCCCACAAATTGAAGTGTGATTCATCTGAAAAGACAACTTGGTGCCAACCAGCTTCCTAGGCTCTGTGCTCATGAGCCCATTGCAGACACAGTCGTCGATGGTTTGCTGTGAGGGGGATCCTGTATAAAGGCCGCCTTGCACACAATTCACGGTGCAGCAGATGTCGACGATTTGACGAAGCCGACATTAGTACACCTGTAGCAGTAGGCGTGTTGCCAACTGCCTGGAGGATGCTGTACGATCATTCACCACCATGCAGAGCAGGTGTCGATCATCGCGTGCTGACGTCACCTTCCGTCATCCACTGCCAGTTTTTCGAGTTGTTCGGTTATCGTCAGTCTACTGCTTCCAAACTCGCATCACTGTGGAACTGTTCCGCTGTACATGAGCTCCTATTGCGCGATAGGAAAATCCTATTTCTCGAAGGCCGATAATCCTCTCCCGTTCAAACTCCATAAGTTGTTGGAATTTCTCCTTATTTCATCGTGGAGGCATACTTAGGTCTCACTAAACGTTCGCCACTAACAAATAATCATTAACTTTTTTCAACGTCCCGCTACAGCCCTCTATTTATACACTTTCAGCATTAGTTCAAAGGGCGCTGTGCAGGCCATGCATACGTGGTGCCTCTGAAACTTTACTATTTTATGTAATATCCTATAATTGATATTTGTTGCAAAGTTCATTTAATTCTGATGATTCCTTCATGGTGTTGCATTTTTTACAAACATCAGTGAACGTAAGTACCGCAGTAAAGTTTGCACTATGCGAATCATTCTATTTCTGTCCAAAAGCTGACTGATTGGTTTTTATTCAAATAAAATTCGTAAGTCTTTTGTTATTTTGATATCATACCGTGATTTGTGGATAACAAATTTTTCTGCAGTGACGCTAATACGTAAGTACCGAAAAAATTTACTTTCTTATTTTGCCGGGGAAGATTTGCCAAAAAATAATTTTATTGCCAAGGGTGGAGTTTAGGGTTTGCAGCCCCGAGATCCTGAAATCCCGAGATTGAAAGAACTGATCCCGGGATTTAATTTTTGTCTGAATTATATCTTGAAATTTTTTTCAAAGTATTGTAAATCTGGTATTACATTTAATGTATCTTATTTACTTTTTTTGTACTGTATACGGTTAATGTTAGTTTTCTTACGTGTTGAACCTTGAAGGGTGCGAGGCGGGAGTATATGTTAAACCGTGAAATTTCATATGTTTTATCTTAATTTCATCTGTAACTTTCTCCCCATCGTGAGTGGGGTCAGAAAACAGACATTTCTCTCACCCTCAGGATGTCCGGTGTCAGCTAACTTGGACAGAGCCATTTAGAAATTTTGAAAGTGAAGTAGTGAGAGTGAGTGAATATATTAACGCCGCACTGTGCAGCTACACGAGGGCTTCTGGCAACGGACCGCGTAATTTTGAGCCATGGACAAGTGACGCGGACGAGACCTGAGCTGGCACCTCCTCTCCTTACTACCACACCACACCAACGGGAGGACATTTGAGCTCTCGACAGATTTAACGTGCATCGCTTCCCTACACGGTGGGTCTTCAGTGGTACTGAGCTCGAACTCATGACACGCTAGCCATGATCCGATGCCTTGACCACTTGGCTACCGCAGCCACAGAAATTTTGGAAGATATCTAGTAGGGTTTTCAGCCCTGGGATCCTGGAATTTCAAAATCACTGGATCTCGTCGTTTTTTCTAATCCGGAAATAACGGGATTAAAATAACTAATTCCGGGTTTTAATTTTTGTCTGAATTATATTTTGAAATTTTTTTTCAGAGTATTGTGAATCTGGTATTACATTTAATGTATCTTATTTAATTTTTTTGAACTGTATACAGTTGATATTAGTTTTCTTACGTGTTGAACCTTGAGGGGTCCGAGGAGGGTGTGTATGTAAAATCGTAAAATTTCATATGCTTTCTTTTATTTTCATCGGTAACTTTCTCCCCATCGCGAGTGGGGTCAGAAAACGGACATTTCTCCCACCCTCAGAATGTCCGGTGTCAGCTAACTTGGACAGAGCCATTTAGAGTTTTTGGAAGATATTTAGTAGGGTTTTCAACCCCGGAATTCCGAAACCCCGGGATCCTGGTGTTTTCTCTAATCCGGAAATCCCGGGATTAAAATAACTAATTCAGGGATTTAATTTTTGTCTAAATTATATTTAAAAAAAAATTTCTCATAAAATTTTTTAAGGAGTTAATTTTTTTTAAATTTATATTCTGTTTATGAAATATGTACGTAAAGTTTTTTTTTTTGCTCAATTATAAGTGCTATATGTAAAAAAATATATATGCACTGTATAGGATAACGGCGCAAAGATCTAAGTGGCTTACTGCAATGCTTTCATAATAATGTAGTGAGTGAGTGAATATTAACGTCGCACTGTTCAGCTACATGAGGGCTTTTGACGACGGAGCGTCAAGTGATGTGGACGATACCTGAGCTGGAACCCCCTCTCCTAACTACCACACCACACCAACGGGAGGACGTTTGAGCTCTCGACAGATTTAACGTGAATCGCTTCCCTACACCGTGGGTCTTCAGTGGTACTGGGCTCGAACTCATGACACGCTAGCCATGATCCGATGCCTTGACCACTTGGCTACAGCAGCCTACGCAATAATATAAGCAACATCACAAGAATAGATTTTATCACAGTTCCTTATTCAATCAAATGCCGTTAATTAATAGCGGACCTGCTTGGAAGACTTAAGACACTTCAAATCCCATTGCATTACTAACAGATCATGCAACTGGATCTTCAATTTCAAATGAGGTAACACTTGAAATTGATTCACATTCTGATTCAATAACTGGATCGATTTATATACAAAAACCATTAAGTATAGCAGAAGAACTAAATAAAGTTATTAAAGAGGTATATGCACCAATGCAGTCTATTAGATTTGAGACACTGTCATCAAAAATTCAAAAAGAAATGTCTCTTTTTTTGAAAATGGAGGGAGACGTGGTAGCTACCTGAAAAGAACATACTCCTATTTAATGACGGTAATACCTACTAGTAAAGAATTCGAACGTGCATTTTCTACGGTAGGACCATTTGTAACAAAAATAAGAAGCCGTTCCAACAATGAAACGCTGGAGGAGCTGTGTTTTTATAATCTTATTTGCAGAAACACAAGAAATGAAGAAATGCTTTTTTTTAAATTTCATTATGTACTACTTTTATTTGTCTTTTATGATGAATTAATTATTTTTGTTTCATTAAAATAATATTAAATCAATTTTTAATTATATTTTCAGTTTTATAATGCAACTTTCAACTCTGATAATGTGTAAGTATTTTTAATAAATAGTCCAATCCTAATCCCGGGACTTGGATAATGTAATCCCGAAATCCCGGGATTGAAAATATGACACGGGATTGCAAACCCTAATGGAGTTAGACCACATTTCACTCTGTTGTTTCACTATTTTTCTCTTTGAGAAATAAAAACCATCATATTTGTGACAAGAAATGCCAAAAAACTTGATCATTTCGGACTTAGCCTTTCTAAAAAAAAAAAAAAAGTCAACAAAATCAATTTATCATATATACATTATCAAGTCATAAACACATTAATAACGTAATTTTCTTATGAGTTAAAAATACAGAGTCACATTTAAGGAGAAAATGAAACGTGCCAAATCAAAAGACGTCGGTTATTTAAAAAATGTTGCCTTTGCTGTTATAGTGTTCGAACATTTACGGGAAAGGTTTCCAGGTATAGCAGCATATCGCGACATTTTACCACTTCGGTTAAAGTGTAGTATAGGAGGAGCTATACTACACTTGAACTACACTTGAACCATAGTCTCTGATGCTCCATGTCGCAGAAAACAATACCTTCATCTAGAGGCGGATTAAGCTAGTTGGAGACCCCTGGCGGTAAAAGGTTTGGGGCCCCCTGGGCTGAAGTCGAAAAACTTAAATAGTGAAAAAAATTCGCTGACCTTAAATTCTCAAAATAAAATGTATTGCTAAAAAAATTAAACTTTATTTTAAAGAATTAAGAAAAAACCTTACTTAAAAGCTTACAATTTTGCTGTACAACTTTACGTCTTGATTTTTCTTGGGAAAATTCATCGATTATTTTTGCAGTATCTATTTGGTCCAAAACATCCTGTTCTATATATAATATGGCCATGCTGTTCAGTTTGTCTTCTCCCATACTATTTCTTAAATAATTTTTAACGCTCTTTAAAACCGAAAAATATCTCTCACCTGATGCATTTGATATCGGTATAGTTAAAAATATTTTTAAAAGTATCTCTACATTAGAGAAAGTCGAGACCATTTCTTTTGCAACTCGATAAATTTCTATTGGAGTGATGTTCATTGTATCTTTGTTTTCTTTTAAAAATAGCAAAAACTGATCCAATTCATCGTCAAAATTAAACGATTCAATATCGTCTTTGTAAATATCCTTTAATTTTTGTTCGGCTTTCTTCTTATTTTCAGGTAACATCTCGTCAAAAAATACAAAAAAAAGTGTTCTATAACATTTTCATATATTCCAGCTCTTCGGAACAGTTCTGCACTTGTTCTATGACATATGACATAGAATGAGTTGACCAAGAAATTTTCCCTAGTTTCAAATTCATGACCTTCTTTATAGTTTCACCGAAAATAATTTTTCTCTTTCGCTGTCTGCAAGCTTGTCCAACTTCCTTTTCAAATGAGAGCCCTGATAAAGCAGTTGCTTCTTTTTCTACTTTTCCAAATTCATTCCTGAAATTTTGTATATAATTTTCTAAAGCTTTCAGTAGATTAGTTCCTTTTAATAGCTCACACCCAACTGATTGTAATGCTTTGCTAGTAGCACTCACCCTCTGGAGTATGGTATCCCAAATCACGGTCATCAGGGAAGTTTCATACTTGCTCATCTATTTCAAAAGAGAAGTTGCCTCCAGTATTGCGATCTTCTCCTCATTTGTATCACGGATTTCAGCTCGGGCCTCTTCTATGCGTGTATAACCAAGTCTTATAGCTCGTACGGAATCTGCTCTTGCTGACCATCGTGTATCTGAAACCTTTTTCACAGATAATGCATGTTTACTCCTTTCCAGATTTTTATTTAAAATTCGCCAGTGATTGGTTGACACAGAAAAAAAATTGAATAATTTCTGTACAAGCATAAAATAATTAATTGCATAGCTACAACTTTCTGCTGCTAAATTTCTTACTAAATTTAAAGAATGAATGGCACAAGGAATATAAACTGCGCTTGAACTGTGTTCTTTAATACGTGCCTGTAGACCCGAGTACCGCCCGGACATATTAGACGCATTATCAAATGATTGCCCCCCCCCTCTGCAATTTTTAATATCCAGTCCAAATTTAGTTAAAATTTCTAAAGCATTTACATTTTTTTCCCAAATTCTCATAAAATTACATTTCATCTTTTTTCAAATTTTCTGATAGAATTATGAAATTTCTGATTTAATTCACACATATTTTATTTAATTCTTTTATTCTTTACAGAAATCATAGTTTAATTTCTAGAACAAAACGTAGCTTAGCTTCCGGATTACTTATAATCAAAATTATTAAAATATCTC
The DNA here is from genome assembly GCA_019973975.1 of Trichonephila clavata. NCBI lineage: Eukaryota > Metazoa > Arthropoda > Arachnida > Araneae > Nephilidae > Trichonephila > Trichonephila clavata. The sequence continues at coordinate 73,398 of BMAO01027920.1, forward strand.
AACCAAAAGTAAGCTTTCAAAAATTCTAAGGTTTTCTTTTAAAAAACTGTGGGATTTTTGGAAAAACAATTATAATACTCTTGATTTTTGTAAAGTTTCCTTTAAAGTTTCTAAATATAAGTTAATAAAACATTAACTGAATACAAATGCTTTTTACACATTCTAGTTTAGTATTATTACTATACTTGTTTGTTTTTTCAAAAATCTTAATACTTTGTGACTAAACAGAACAATAAAACATATCCAAAATAATTTGAAATTTCTAAGATAACTCAAACCTGTTTGACAAACGCCACAATATATCACAAAAGAAATCTACAACTTTTCAACTAAATTTATATCTTAATTACATTCAAAGTTCCCTTTCTCAAAATTAAACAATCTTACTACATATTGAATAACTTTTCACATTTCTATTTTGTTTGTGAAATCACTCTCTCTCTCTCTTCTTATCTACTTTATAAATTGTGTTTATCGTATTTTATTTCTGTAATACATTTTACTACCACTTTAAATTGTTTTAAACTAGGAGAAATTAAAAAATAGTACCCATATTTTTCAACATTTATTATTGTTCTGTAAAAATAAACATTTCATTAAATGCTTTTTATAAGAAATTTCTGCTGTAGTTTTGGCATTGTTACCTTTTTTAAAGATTTTAAATATAGTTATAGATGAATTTTGATTAACTTTATTAGAGAACTTTGATTAACTTTATTATTTATTTAAAGAAATTATGCATTTTTAAGTAATTATACTACTTTTATGTATTTTTATAATTAGTTATACACATTTAATTATTAGATTGCATTGAATATATATCCTTTCAAATTGTCTGGACAAAAGATCTTAATCAAAAAAGTATCGCCAGCAAATCACTCTTAAAATGACAATAAATACAAAAAGAAAAAAAATATTTGTGCTTTTCAAATTTAATCTTACAAAATAATGGTTCCTTAGCAGTTTTAAAGTATATCAGAAAAAAATATGTGTTTCTTTCACGTTACCTCAATAAAAACAAAGAAAAGTGTATTTTTAAGTAAACTTAATATACTTTCTTTCTTTGAAAATTCTTTTAACAGTTTGAAGCAATTTTAATTAAATATTTAGAAATAATAGATTGGCTCATATATTACTAAACAAAATTATCGTAATACGTTAGGATTACAAACAAAAAATCAACACAATAAATATAATAACGTTTTTATTTCAATTTCGATTTATTGTTAGGATTCTTTTAAGTATGGTAAATAATTAATGGATGTACTCAGTCTCATTAATGTTTTGTATTTTAAATGAACTACTATCGCTTTTTATAACTGACTCAAGAAATTATTTTTATACGAGAGGCAAATAATATTTTTTTTATTTGAATAACAATGCCAATCGCGAAAATGTTTTAAGATTCAAGCTACGAAAACACATTTAAATATATTAATTATCATGAAAATATTCTAAGAAACTGATGACAGTTATTTATGTTTATGTATGTAATACGAAAAATAAATAAATAAATAAAATAGAAATGACACGCAAATGCGACAAAATATTTTTTTTCACTTTATTTTACGCAATGATTAAAATACCTGCGCATTAAATCTTAAGAATCAAAAAAGAACTTGAAAATGAAAATATAGTTACCTTTTTTGTTGTTTAAACACAGACGACCGATTTGTGTGAATAAACACAGGAAGCTAAAAGAAATTAGTTCAAAAGTCAAATTGACGCAAAATTTCCTCAGTTTTGCTTCAAAAAGGGGTCTTTTTCTGAGGGTCATTCTGTCCCGTTCTTTTCATTCCTCTTTAAGCCTGTCATAAATCTTGATCGTGCTTTTCTCGATCTTGCTTTTGTCCAATGTGCCGAAATTCTTCTTTAACGCGCCCCCTCCCCCTTCCCCCAGAGGATCAACATTGTGTGTGAGTACTCATTGATACTCCTTAAAAAAAATAATTAACTATAGACTTGGAGGGTGACGGAAGACTTCTGGCGCTTATGTTCCTATCTTATCTCGGAACGGGTAGCAGCTATCCAGCCCTTACTCACCATAAATACACATCCAGTCTTTTGGTTGTTACAGAAATAAAAGAGAACCGGTATAAATAAAATATAATATTCTCTTTCACTGGACCATCTCTGAAAAAAATTCCGACTAAGGGCCAAGCCTTCCTGTAGCTTCTTAGTACGACGTTTATTGCAGTCAATCAATAGACAAAGGGATTATTGTCATTTACAGGCAAATAACATTCTGAATGGATTTTTTCCCATCTAAGTATTATCTGTATTTCACTTCAAACGATCTTTCTGTCGATCCGCTTTGAATGAGAAGTTTTTCCTACATTCAAAGATCACACCACTCCTTGTCTTCTCATTATTTTGAGTAATTTTACCAGTTTTTAAACTTTTCTTATTGCGTTTCCTGAGATTCAGAATTCACACGGAAAACTTATATCGTTTTAAGCCAGTGACATACTATTTTATAAACGTAAAATAGCTGGTAAAATGTTATCAATGGTAAAAGACCATTGATAACATTTTACGACTTTTTGCTTAGACATGTAAGGGGCTGTAGCTAGGAGCTTTTATTTTCAATGACGTAATATCACCAGAAGATATGTATAATTTATATCAATGTAATGTGTGTTTTTTTATGTCAGAAAGCATTTTGCTTTACTTCATATCAGTAAACTAATTTTTTTAAATCTTCTATTTTCCATATGCTCGCGCCCCCCTCGTACGGTTATCACGCTCCCCCCCCCACCTCGGGGGGAGGTGTGCCACACAGTTTAAGAAACGCTGCTCTATAGTTTTTTTCGAAAAATTACTTTCATCTATTTCGCTATTTGATTCATTCATCAAATTAGAGAAATTTCAATCTCACTTAAATATTTCGCTATTTCTGTCATGCTGACTGAAATAAAACTGATACTAAATTTGCAAAATACTTCAATCCAGTGCCGGATTACTCGTTAGGAGGAGTAGGCAATTGCCTATGGGCCCCGTGCTTTTTAGGGGCCCACAAAAGTGTGTTCTGTTTTCTGTTAGAGCTCCAAAAACAGGCTAAGGGGCCCCGAGAACTCGACTGCCTAGGGACCTCCATGTCGTTTAATCCGACACTGCTTCGATCGCTTTCCCCACATTCTCAAAATATAAACACAAAAATCCAGATAACAATAAATCACGAACCTTCAAATACTAAATTCTTTCGAAAGAACTAAACATTTGTAGTTGTTTATAGTCTGAGATCTGG